>WBNH01012618.1:0-34348 GCA_013401255.1 Urocolius indicus
CTCGGTTCGGCTCGGCTCAGCTCCCCCCCGGGCTCCCGCTCCGCGCTGCCCCAGCGCCTGGGGCTCGGCCTCTCCGCAGCAGCCTGGGCTCGTTCAGGCCGTCACTGCAGCGCCGACATCCCCCGAGCCACCGGCCCCTTGTGACTGCCGCGGGCCGGGCTCCGGGGGGGGGGGTTTGGGGAAGGGGCGAAGGTCGAGCCCCCGCCTGAAGCCGCCCCGAGCGCAGCCCCCGCGGCTCTTACCTGCGCCTGCACGCCGACCTCCAAACCCCGCCCCCGCCCCGCTCTCTGCGCGCCCATTGGCTGAGGGAGAGGTGACAGCCCTTGACAGGCAGCACCTCTGGCCAATCAGAAGGCGGAGCGCCCGCCCCCCCCCGGGGGTTGAGGAGCCGATGCCGCACGCGCTTCCCGCCCCTCAGGGCTGAGGCGATGGCGGGCGGGCGGGCGGCAGCGGGGGAAGGAGCGTTGTTCCCTCCCTCCCACCCGCCCCAAGCCCTGCCCTGGCACTAAGCCGCTAGAAAAGCCCTTCTCTCCCTCAGAACAGCGGGCTCCCCGCCTCAGCTGGCGTTTCATCCTCAGCACCAAAGACGTGCCCATACAGGGGAAACCTGAGGCAGCAGCAGTGCCCACGGGGTTTGGGCTTTGGACCGTGTGTGGTTATAAACGGATGTTCGTGATGCTCTGGGCTCAAAAGGCCTGCGATGCTGCATCAGTCTCTAGTATCAGACACCAAAGAGCCGTTTTTGCTCCGTTGTGTTGCTCCTTTCCAAAGCCTGTGGCGTCATGTTTTGCCCAAAGAGCGTTTCTGAGCTCTGGCTCTGGACGTGTCTCGGTTCTGCCCCGTTTTCTGTGGATGTGGCTTTACCTTCAGGGCTGCAAATGCCCTTGGCCTCAGCCCTTGGCTGCTGTGGCAGCTCCTTGGGCAGCTCCATGCCGCAGCCGGCTGGCTCCAGGCTGTTCTCGGCTCACTCCGGCGTTTTGCAGCTTTCCCTGAGCCGTGGATGGAGGGGGACTGGGGGGAATCCCACACAGGAGAGCCCCAAGCTTGTGGTTTAACTGGGGTGGCCTTGAGCAGGGTGTAGCGATGTGGTTTCTCCATGCAGCGCTGCAGTGATGGGAGCTGAGGAGCCTGGTGGCACTGAATGCTGTGTAGAGCCACCCCGGGAGGGCTGATTCCAGTCCTGACAGCTTTTGCTTCTCTGATGCAAATCAGAAGGCTAAGATGAGATGTATTCACCCAGAAATACACATAAATCGGAGGGGGATGTCTATCTGGCACAGATAAGTTTTAGCTTTTTAGAAAGGGGAGGATTGAGAGTGCTTGTTGGGGGGTTTGTAGCATATAGAGGCAGTGGGGAGCACTGGCCTTTAAAATGTCCTACACTGACATGAGTTACTGATGTAAAACTGTTCTCACACCCTGCCGCTGTAACGTGTAAGATCCTGACCTGACCCACATCAGCTGGACTGATCCAAGGACATATGCCATGAGAATAATCCTGAGTATTAGATGCACAAGAGCCTTGTGATTCCTTCCCCCTGCTCCAGTGCTCTGCAGCGGAAGAACCTCTTTCGTGCTAAGTTGTGAATCCCATTTCAGAGCAGAAGCTCAGGCCTGGCTGTGGGACACTGTCAATGCTGTGAAATGACTGAGTTTTTACAGGTGTGAAAGGCAGATGTCCACGGGGATTTGATGTTACCAACTTTCCCAGCATGACTGCTGAGGAGGTATTTTTATCTCCCCCGACATGCCTGTTGTCACAGCACAACAGTTTCGCTGTGTCCTTTTGCAGCCCCAAAGGTACATATCGATGCTTCATGTGAGGCTGGAGTAAGCTGAGCAGATAGCTGGAGGAAGCAGACTGAACTGCTGACAAAACACTGAGCAGTCTGTAAGTCACAGTCCAGGCAGCTGGGACATGGAATGCAGGGATCAGGTATTTTAAGTGAGTGTCTCAAAGACAGATGAGTGCCAGCAAACATAAGATGAGCGCCATCAAACATAAGATGAGCTTGAAGATTGCATTTCATTTTCAGGTCTCTTCTTCAAAAGACATTTCTGGTTCCTTGGAAGGGAGGGTTAGCTGTGTGTGCACTTCCTTTGTAGTGATGGGAGGGACATCTCACACAACACTTCCAGGAGGCTGTTTTCTGTTCCCTGTCTTGCTGGCTCGGATGTAGGGAGCTCAGTTATCTTCTAGATGTCACCCCTGATGTGTTTAAAGCTCAGAGGAAAGAGAGCGAGCTGGGCTGAAAGGAGCAGGATTTACTGCTTTGTTTCTCTGTACTTGCTGCCCAGCCTTGTCCTCATTCATAAATACACCACTATGCAGATCCAACAGATGTGGTCGTGTTTCCTGCATTTCTCAGTGTGCTGAATGCAGGTCCCTTCAAAAATCCAGCTCTGGGAGTTGGTCCTGAACCCTGGATTCCAAGTAATTTGGGTTGATGTTAGCTACTGACGCTGGCCTGCAGAGAGCTGTGACTTGCACGGTGGTCTGGCAAGAGACATCTTCATACCTTGGAGACCTCAGGATCAGCAAAGACCTTGTGGGGTTGCTCATTCCTGATTTCTGCCACACACTTTTTTGGCAGCAGAGAGAGGAGCCTCAGAGGAGCTTTTCATAGGCAGCATCCTGGGAATAGAGGCCAAACACAATCCATTTGACATGGTGAGAATTGGAGCTCAGCATAAGGAAACAAAGAACCACAAATATGTAAAAGAGGGGAAATGCATCAGGGGTCACTGTGAATGCCTTCAGCTCTCCCCTTACCAGGGCAATTAGCCCTTACTGGTATTTGTGGTGTCAGCTTCTGAAGGACAGGTGGCATTTTTGTTAACGTGACCAGCACTGAGGACACACAAGAACAACTTGTCCTTGTTCTTTCAGGCAATGGGTGTTAGCAACTATGCTGTGAACCTTCTTCCAGCCCAGTGATGGGCTCACATCATCTGCCACATAGTTAAAGGGCAATTTCAATTGTGAACCACCAGACTGACTTGTAAAAGTCCAAGGGAGAGACCCTACCATTACCAAGGGCATCCTATAGTGCAGGTAGAAAACACTTTGTTCATCACCTGCTACAAAGTGATCTGGTCTTTGCATTAAACACAAAATGAAATCCACTGGCAAAAAGCTTCCAGGGTTGTTGAACCCACCGAGAGAGGATGCAAAGGTGCTTGGGCACTGAGCCAAGCTCCCTGAGCTCTCTTCCTCATGGGGCATGGTTGGTCACACCACGAAATCACAGTTCTTCTCTTTTTGCTGTCACCTCCCTTACAGCTCCATGGAAGTGGCTTCTGGTGACATGCTGCAGTTTTCCCCAGGCAAAGGGCACACAGTGCTGCAAGGTTTATGTGAGGGTGGCTGAAGAACTTGTGAGGATCACAAGGGTTGCGGTGAGGCTGTGTTAAGATCTCAGCATGAAAGACCTGATTATCTTAAAAAAAAAAAAAAGCCATGTAGAAGCCTCGTAGAGATTTCTGAGCATATGTCAGTGGTCAAACATTGTCAGTCATAAGCAGGAGCAGCTGGTGTGTCTGAGGGGTTGACAGAAGACGTGGCTTTCCCAGCATACTGGTCTCTGATAGCCCAGGAGATCCAGTGTCAGTATGTGTCCTTTGGTCATGCACAGACCCTCTGTCAAGCATGACCTTCCATGGGATGAATGAGGTAGAGACCAGCCATTAGTGTAACAGCCATGAAAGGATAAATGTGGAGCACTGGAATTGCTGTTGGGTCTCATGGCTCACAGCTGTGCAGCAACTGCTCACTTACACCTTGAGATGTGATGGTGAGGAGACTCAGAGCATTGGGGTTGAGGTGTCTGTGGGGTGGTGAGAGCAAAACAACGCAGACATAACTTATGTCCCAAAGGGCTTGACTGGTGCTTCTTCACCTTAGTTCACCTCCCAAAGGCTCCCCACATTACACTGGTCACTTTAATGCAAGTACATAAACACGCTTAGAGAATCACAGAATAGTTTAGGTTGGAAAAGACCTTTGAGATCATCAAGTCCAGCCATTCCCCAAGCCCACCACTAACCCCTGGCCCTCAGCCCCACAGCTTCACAGCTTTGGAATCCCTCCATGGATGGGGACTCCACCATGGCCCTGGGCAGTCTGTGCCATTATCTAACAACTCTCTCAGGGAATAAGTTCTCCATCACCTCTGACCTAAACCTCTGTGCGATGGTGATGCACAGGGCAGTGTACAAGAGCCATGCTGGGGTGTGAGGATTTGCTCCCCAATTTCCCTCCCAGGTCTTGGGAACGTCCTGAACCACAGACCAAAGGTTCATTCTAGTATCTAATAACAGCTTGATGAACTTTCCTCAGAGAAGAGGAGCGTAGGTCTAGCTCACTGTTGCCAGCTTTTGTAGTCAGCCATGGTTGAGTGTATTTATGATGAGTGATAGCGACACGTTACAGTCGCAGGATGTCATTGGCACTCCCCCCAGCTGGGCTGAAATGAACCTAAACTGTTGTGTTTCCAGCTGGGGGGACGCCTATCTGTGAGGGATTGCCTGTGGTGTGGGGTTTCTCTTGGTGGGATCCTTTCAGGTCAGACTTTCTCCCCAGAAGGCAGTGCCACTTTGCTTAGAAAATACTCCATCCCGTCTAAATTAATCATTTTGTTGCTAATCTTGGCAGTAACGAGAGAGGGGCATGGCAGGCAGTTCTCTCAGCTCAAATGTAGGTTGTATTAAAAATAGGCTTTAAAAAAACAATTTCTTGAGCCTGTTTATAATACTCCTGGACCTTTGTCAAGAGCCCTCCATGCTTTTCCTCCCCCAGCATTCCTTCCTCCCTGGAATCCTGCTTTCCTCACGGCTTTTCAGTTAGCCTTGCTTGCTGCCATAGGTATTATGTCTTGTATTATGTTTCACCTTCCCCTTCTCCGTGTCCCACTGAGCAGGACAATCCCTCATCCCAGCCTCAGCAAGATGGGAGGGGGTACTGTTGCTGACAGAAGACTGTATGAGGCAATGAACAGCTTTTACCAGCAAGCAGACAGTGATTGGAAAGCAGGTTGCTCTGTACTTGTCCTAGAGCCTTCTGCTTGGGAAATAAAAGAGGGCCCAGGCACGGAAGGTGCTCTGCACTACTGCTGTGGTGGCTTTCTGCTTGGTCAGGATTTTTTCCAGGAGTAGCTTCCAAAGTGGTATTTTCTAACCCAGAGTAAAAGGAATGTGTCATGCTGGTGAGTGATCCACCAGCCTTGCAGGGCCAGGCTTCTACTGCCTAGTGCTGTGCTGTTTGCTCACCACTAGCTCCCTCCAAAGGTCTGCCCTAGCCTAAGAGATCTCTCGTGGGTGGTAGTGTACATCCCCTGTTCCTCTCCCAGTTGTCCCTATTTATAGATGTCAAATGTTGGCAGGTAGGGGAAGTGAGACATTTGAAGCATGAGGGACTGTCACTGAGAAGACAGCAATATATATATGAGTTGATGAAACTTCTTGTCATTGCACGATATCAGGAGCTCTGCACATGTGTCCTGAAGCATCATTTGCAGCCCGTTGGTTTCCTTGTTATTCAGGACAGAGCAAACAAAATATTATTAGAGTGGGAAGAGGAATTTCTACCTGAATAAATTACAGCCAGTTATCACCACCTGGATGGCAGTCACATGCCAGGGAATGACTCCTGAAGGCCAAGATAACATCTCTCCTTTAGAGCTCAACAGTCTGCTCTCCCAGAGCAGGATCATTTGTCTTTTCTATGTACACAGTGCAAGCTGAGGAAAGCCCACACAGCTGCATGTTGGATGGGTGGAAATCTCTCCCTGATGGTTTAAAGACAGTGGAGAGTGTCTCCATTATTGCCTCTGTTCCTTCTTCATAGAATCATGGAATGGTTTGGGTTGGAAGTGACCTTAAAGCTCATCTCATTCCAACCCCTCTGCCACCTTCCTCTAGCCCAGGCTGCTCACAGCCCCATCCAACCTGCCCTTGAACACATCCAGGGATGGGGCAGCCACAACCTCTCTGGGCAGCCTGTCCCAGCACCTCGTTGCCCTCACAAGGAAGAACTTCTTCTCTATATCTAATTTAAATCAACCTTCTTTCAGTTTGAAGCCATTACCCCTTTGTCCTATCCCTAGGAGTAAATCCTTATCTACAGACAGCTGCTGCTGGTGACATGCAGTAGCTCCACAGGAACCTTTGTTGCTTGCTGTTCACTGCTTGGTTCCTTCACATTTTTGGAGCAGGGCTCTCAGGGTGCTGTGAGACTCCCTTGGAACAATAGGTGTTGTACCTCAAGTGCAACACAAACAGGGAAAATTCTCCTGAAAACTGACCCTGCTGCAAGGAGCAGATTTCACAGTCCCTTCCCACTCTTGATGCCTTTTTCCTTGTTGGGAAATACTCATGACTGAGCTGAAAACTCCCAGACCTGACTGGACAGGGGATGGCTGCAGCAGGAGCCAGCTTCATGACAGTTAATGGGCCCTCTGTGATCCAGAGTGTTGAAGGGACAGTGTGTCTCACTCTGAATGGCTCTCTTGCAGTGGATCAGAAAAGCAGACCTTCCTCTGGGTGTGCTGCTTTAGCACTGGCAGCTGAGCCTGCCCAGACAGCAGAGAGCTAGTGCTTCAGCCAGCTTGAGCTTTCCCTGTCCAAATGTGAGGCCTTAACAGTGGTGATGGGCAGCCAGAGGGAAAGGGAACCGGGAGGGAGAGCGGGTGTGTGCCCCTTCTCCACAGCCTGCTCCCACTGCAAAGGTGTTTATCCGAGTGACAAGTGCTGTGGCCCTTTCATAACTGCTGCATTAGCAGAGGATCAAGTGGCACTTAATGGGAGCAGTCTCCCTCATGAAGTGTGATTGAAAAGGTCACCAAGGTGGAAGGGAAAATATTTGCAGCAGGCTGACATAAGCCTTGGCTCCTGGTTGACAACAGGTGTGTATTTTATGGGCTGCCCTCCCTATGCAGCATTTTTGCTGCCCCTCCCCTCCTTCCACGTCTTGGCTCAAGGTTCTGCGGCGGCGCCACGGGGCATCTGCTGCAGTCGGTGGGTGGCAGACAGGGGAACACAACCCTGCTGCAGAATGCAGGGAAAAGGTGATTTGAGGCCAACTGTTGGTTTCTGAATTAGGGAAAGAAAGGGAATCAGGAGAGGTGTAAACAAAGCTTTCTTGTGAAACTGCTCCAAGCTGAGCTGATGGGCTGAGCACGGCTGAGCTCTTCAAAGGCACAATAAATAGCTTTATTCCTCAAGGCTGCTGGTTTTGCTGGGGTTCATCTCTCCCTTCTTCTGGCCCTATGGTGGGCTTTGCTGAAATGAGGTGGCTGGGTCTCAGCCAACCTATGTTTTGCAAACCCTTGGTTTGTCCAAGCCAGCTGAAATCTTCCTGCTGCCTCTGGCAAGCCTGTCCCCATTGCCACCTACATATACTGATGTCTTCTCACCCTGCTCTCTTGCTGCTTTTGGTGTCTCATCTGTCTTAGATGGTTTCATTTGGGAGAATGCAGGGTATTCAATCCAGGCCAAGTTGCTGATGACAAGCTAATTAAAGATCTAGCATGAAAGGAGTAGCCTAATGAGGGAGAAGTGGGAGGAAGGGCACTTTGCCAGGACTGTGCTGTGACAGTCTTGCTTAGTGGAGCTGATTGTGTGTTGTAATTGATGGTTCAAGGGAGCTGTTCACCACGCAGACTGTAGGGCAGAGTAACAGAGACCTCTTTTGATGGTGAGTTCTGAAGGGCTATGATGGGATTGCAACATCTCAGGTCTCCTACAGTGCCAAATCAGTAGTTCTAACACAGTGCTATGCTGCCTAACACTGTTCAAATAGGTGATCTGGGAACTGTGCTATGGCTGTGTCAGTGGAGACAAAAAGCCTGCAGCAGGAATGACATCTCAGGAGCTACGCAGAAGGTCATGTGCTGTCTGGCAGCCCTGAGCACCAGCCACCTCACCTTCCTGCAGTGGAGAGTGCATAGAGAACAAGCATCGGCAGGAAAGGGAGGTGGATTCTGGCCCTGGGTGGAGTAGATGCTCTGCTGGATCATTTCATCAGGAAGATGTGTGCTGGGAAGTCACAGGGTAAGGTGGGGTTGGTCCAGCCCATACCCACAGGGAGGCAGTGGCAAGTGGCCAAGTTCCAGCAGGGTGCTGGCCCTGAGGCTGCTGATCCAGCAGGACACTGCTCTCAGTGCCCTACCCTGTGTCTGCTCCTCACACTTCATCCAAACTAATCAAAGCAAAGCAGTTCTTCATCTCTGGAGGATGCTGGAGCGTGAGGAAAAGCTGCTTTATGAGTATGAAGAGATTTGTATGTGATTTGGCATCCTGGCACTGTTTCCCTGGTGCATTCCCTTTCTGAGTGGTGGCACTGAGGTTCCTTTGATTCACAACCACATGAAGTCAATGCTTCTCACCACCCATGGAGAAAGGAATCAGGAAACCTCTGGATGCTTCTCTGTAGCTCTGAAAGGGCCTGTAGGATGGTGATGTCAGGTCTGTGTGTTTTCTCCTAAGTTCTAGAGAAAGATTTTGCTAGCAGTTCCCTCAGGAATGCTCATTTCTCATGTTAAACAAACCATGGGGTAGCTCTGCGTTTCCCACCTCCTCAGGAAACACTCGGAGGATTCATGGTCCAGCAAAACGTTCTGAAGCAAAAGGCACAGCACAAGTGCTGTTGTTGTTGTTGTTGATGTTGTAGCAGTTGTGTTTGGCCCAGGCTTCTGCCAGGGAGATCTATTTGCAGAGAGGGCTCCCGTCCTTGAAGCCAAGTGCCCAGGGGTGTCAGTAGGTGCATACAGCCACATTCACACTGTCCTCCCTGCAGCTGCCACCTTTCCTCACAGCTTCTACAATTCCTCTCACCAGGGGGGTGATTTCCTTATTATTGACACCTGTTTGGAGCGGGAGACGCAGCGACCACTTTACTTAGAGAGTGGCTGCGACCGAAAGCTTTGATGCTCAACTATATCAAGAGGTGTTAAAACTGGCTGTCTGTAATTTATAGGCTGCAGCAGGGGACTGAGCCCACTAAGACACAGCATGCTGGAGCATTAGCTCTGCTGTCAGCTCAATTGTCAGCCGGATGCCAAAGGAGGTGGAGTGAATACTCTTTGGGTCGCAGCTTTCTGCGTTCTTGATCACAAGTCAGCAGAGTCATGAACCCTAAAACAACTGTGGTGATTCTTAGGCCCTGAAGCACTCAGTAGGTCCCGACAACACACTGTCAGGCAGACACGTACACAACCTACACAGCCACACGTGCACACACCTCAGTGATGGGCAGGTCATCCCTATGGGAGAGGAGAGGAGAGGAGAGGAGAGGAGAGGAGAGGAGAGGAGAGGAGAGGAGAGGAGAGGAGAGGAGAGGAGAGGAGAGGAGAGGAGAGGAGAGGAGAGGAGGNAGGAGAGGAGAGGAGAGGAGAGGAGACACACACAAAGGTGGTCTTTCTGTCTGGATGAAATACCAATCTGATTTCTACCTGAAGGATGCAGAGGTCTGGGTGAGAACTGGGATCTCCTGTTCTAAGGGCTTCACTGACAGGGATACTGGTAGCCCTTAAATCTTGTGTAATGCTGCCTGGTTACTTCAAATGAATTCTCTGTCTTAAAGCTTCATTGCTCTACTGCTGGCATCAGAGAGGGGAGCCCTATCACGCTGTGCACAAAGTTCACTATAGCTTGGCTGTTGAAAGAGAATGGCCAAAGCTGGGGACAACAAACTGCCACATAACTGTATAGCAAGTCACTCCCAACTGGCATTGACTGCAGCCAAGAGTTTCTGAGTTCAGTATCTCCCGGCCATTTGTCTTTCCAGACTTTGTCCTGACCTTAGAAGAGATCTCTGAATGTGAGTGGCAGAAAGCTGTCACAGGGTTCCCATCATAAAACAGATACATCTGTGTTAACTCTGTCAGCCACTCTGCCTCGTTATCCCAACGAGGAGGCTGTGTTAGCCAGACCTGATGGTTAAAAATCTCCTGATAATCCTATACCTAGGCTGATATTTGTCAATTCTAACTTGATCACAGAACATCCTGATTTCAAAAGCACACCAGGTTGGAAAAGGCATAAAATCAAGTAAACCAGCCTTTGTTAAACTCCTCAGGCTCTGGCAGGAGTGGTGTTTTCATGCCACCTATGCAAGGCCAAAGGAACCTGATCACTCGAGGTATCTTCCTTGTTGAAGGCAGATGAAAGCAAGTTGTATCCTCTCTGGGCATGCACAAATTCACTCCTTTAATAAGGCAGGGCTTCCCAGTTATTAATAATACCTGATATCAGACTGCAGCATGCCAGCAATTATTCACAGAGCCTTAATGACAGACTTCATGGCAGGCAAAACCATTAGAAGAGAAATGTTGCCAGGAATCCTAAATCCCTGACTCTGACATGCTGAGCTTTGGAAGCTTCCACCACAACCTGCCTTGTTTGGGGTGGTTTGTCACAACGGTTTTTGACCCTGAGTTCTCTTCCCTGCAGTGCTTGCTCTTCTTTCTCCATGATCATCCCTTTGCTGACATGCACTGACCCTGCTCCTTCATCTTGGTCTCCATTGTGTTTGTGATTGCTACCTTCTTGTAGCCTTATAGCCTTTTACTCTGGTACTTGTACACAGAAACTTGATTTGATCATCTCCTGGTGACTGATTGAAATCAGCACAATCATTCTACTTGCTGTAATCACTGTCCTGACAAATTTCATTCACTTCAGTTTTACTTTTCCTCCCTCTCCATCCTTTACCCGGTGATGCATTTACCCTTCAGGTGGGGAGGATTTTTTGCTAGGCTTTCCATATTCTGCTCAAAGAATGACCAGGTTTGAGAGTAGATTCCTCTTCACAGCTCAATCAGGTTGTTTAGGCCCTTGTCCAGTACAATGTTTCATCTCTCCAGGGATGGAGATGAGATCTCTGGGCTGTTGTTCCAGCATCTGACCACTCCAGCAGAAGAGGGCTGAGGCAGTGTCCTCTAATATGAGCAGCTTTTTTGCCCAGTCCCCAACTTGCCATCCCTTGGGTCTGTTTTGGATTTCTTAGTTGAGTGTCTGTCAACAAGCAGCCTGGAAAAGGACTTGGGGTCCTTTAGGAAAGGTCACAGACGTTATGATGGATGACAAGTTGAATATGGATCAGCTATGTGTGCTGATCATGGAACTAGCTGCATCCTGGGCTAAATCAGAAGGTGTGTGGCCAGCAGAGCAAGGAAGGGTCAGGGTCAGACACTTGGTGGTGACAAATTACCACAGGTTGCAGATCAGGAGGTTAAGGTTGGGTACTGGGGAAAGACTTCTCCAGGAAGCTGATGCAGACCTGAGACAGGTCGTTAGAGAGAAGGGAACCTTTGTCCTTGTGGGAAATACAGGGTGGTTGTTAGGACTCAGTGGAAAAGCCATGGCTGCTTCCATCTGCTGGTCAAGATAGTCCTGTCTAAGTGGGAGGTTGGATTGGGGACCTCCAGAGCCCCCTTTCACTGCCACTTCTGTGATTCAATGACCATCAGTGACCCAGCTGCAGCTTTCAACTGCCTGGGTTCAGCAGGGCTTTGCTTGTACCTGAGTCTCCTATGAGTGCTGTGACTTTGCATCTCTGGAATTGATGCTTAGGACAATGTGATGTGTCAAACAATAAATCCTTTTTAATCAGCACAGCAGAAGGCACCACAGGTCTCAGCTGCTCTGTAGGCTCTCACAGGTTTTCTGCAGATGGCTTTGCCTGATACACCATGTAGCTGAACATTACAGAACATTTCCTGGGTGAAACACTTAAGGAGCTGCTATAAGTACTTGTGTTTGAAAGAGACCTCAGTTCATTGAGACATGTAAAGGTAAAATGGGACCATCCTTCTCCTTTCACCCCTCTGGTTGAGCACAGAAATCAGCTGACATAGTTAAGCTGACAGTCATTAGATTTATATGTCCTTTCCTTCTGGCATTCTGTCCTCCTTGTCTGATCCGACAATTTGGGTCTGTTGACCTTTGTGGCATGTGGCAAAGCCAGAGTTGTCTTGGCTCCTGCCTCAGACGGCTGTGGCTGGTTGTTTAAGGAAGTTTATTTCTCAAGGATGTGGTCAGGAGTTAGCAATGCTCATGTTCTATTTTTGCAGACATACCTCGAGAGTCAGGAAGGAGGCCAAAACCCTTCCAGAGAAGACAAACTGCAGATCTCAATGTTCTTATCAATGAGATGTAAGTTCATAAGCTACAGAGAAACTACAAATTACCCAAGAGGATAAATAAAGAGAGAGGGCAGGGAAAAGAAAGGCACCTGGAATATGAGATAACCACTCAGAGGTGATGGAGAGAGAGGAAAATACCACACCAGGAAGAAAAAGATGTAACTTTAGTGTAGATGTATGGGACACAGAACTAAAGTTATGCTTTGAAAGATGGTCTTGGGGTCTTAAACACAGAGCCCAGAAATTTTGCCTTTATCCACTTGCAGAAGGTGAGCAGCAACAGTTAATGGTTTGCTTGACCACTCTCTGCTTTTTAGAGCTCTTTAGATTTTTCCCCTGTGTCTTCCTGGGCTGCTGGAAGTCTTGACCCTGCTGCTGCTGCTGCCAGTCTGGAGTGGGACCCAAGCTCCTTAATATTACCATGAAAGGAATGGTAAGGAAGGCCAAGAGGAGCATCTCACCAGTGCATTCCTCCTCCCAGTAATGATTGGGAAATTGTCAGCGTGACCCAGCTGGCCCTGAGGAACCAGAAGGGAGTCCAAAATTGTGGTGGCACTGAGGAGTACAGGCCAGGCCACTCAGATGATGAACATGTGAGGTGTCTCCCCTTCTGTCCTCCACTGTGGGCTCCGTAGGCAGCTGTGTCCCTGTCTGGTCACTATGAGAGGAATAAAACCTTTGCTCTGGTTACATCCCCTTCAAAGCAGACACACTTGCTGGAGAAAAAGAGAGAAGTCAGTGATGAGTGTAAAATGGGATATGGCTGAAAAAGAACCTGAATGAAGCTGAAAAGCACATGAGTGGCTGGGAGGATGTGACCCATTCACTCTCATGGTCCTGGACGGCTCTGAGCCATCTGAGACTCCCAGTCTGTCAGTCAAAGGGATTGACAAGGACATGCTGGGCTTTGTGGAGGCTCAAAGTGCAAGCAATCTGCTTGCCATTCAGCTTGCCTCAGAGCAACAGACCAGCTCTGTCTAAACGCAGGGTTAATCTGGGCCTTTGCGTGGGTCTTATTTCCTCCTGCTCAGTTCCTGGCACTGGTATTGTCTGTCCCAGCCCTTCCCAGAAGACCATCTTCCCTCATCCATCACTCCTTCTGACACAGGATCTGTCTCTGACTCCCACTCCTCCTTTCCTCCCTTCTCCTCGTCTGGCTGTGATGTACCAGCACCCCTGACATTATCCTGCCTGTTTCAACGATGCCTCTACCCATCCATCTGCCTTGAAAAGTGACCTGTTCACTCTGTCCCTCTGCCCTTCAGTCACACAGAAGCCTGACTGTCTGCCTGACCACAGACAGGCAGAACGTGCTTGGTGGTGGTAAACACTGAGACCAGGTTGTAACTGGGCTGTGAGATACAGCATCACCATCCACTTCCCATTCAGAGGCTCTGCCTTTCCCAGGCAGTTGCAAACTTTGCTGTGTTGTAGAGAGTAACATTGCAGTGAGGTGACAGAACTCAGTGTGAGGCATCAAAGGAGGTTTTATTTTAAGGCAGGATGTTTTTGTTCACTCAGACTCACAGATGCCTGTTCCCACAAGGGCCAGAATGCTCATATCCCAGTGGCCTTCCCAGCATGTGAGCACTGAGATGTGCATCCAGGTGATCCAAGTGATGTCAGGGAAGACTTCAGGTGCTCACTATTACCTGTTAGCCCTGATCAGCTTCACATGGGACCCCTTCCCACACCCTTTGCCCATGGCCCAGGTTCTACTTCAACTCTTGGTGCCCTTCCTGTTGTGTTTGTTTTCAGGCTGGTTCCTGAGTTGTTCTCTGGATTCCCCAGGCTGACCTTGGACCTTGCCTTTGATGATCACAGCACTGTTGATGGAGCCTATTGTCATCCCCATTGTCCTCATCTACATCAGGTCCTGGGTGAGTGCAGCTGGTCAGTAAGGTCAGCCTTGCCTGTGCTGGGAGCCACTGGGAAACAGCTCAGCCCCTCAGCCCTTCCAGCTCACCAACATCCATGTCTTACAGCCATTTCTCTGTTGAGGTGCTTGGCCTGGCCTTGTGACTGCTCCTGAGCAGGAAAGGCTTGTGCTTGTCACACAGTGTGTCAGTATCAGAGGGGAGAAGGAGGGAGCAATCTGGCTGCCATGGGGTATTTGGGGGTCAAACCACTCAGCTGTCTTCGTGATGTGGTAAAAGCCCTCACAAGGCCATCAAGAGCCCTCAACTGTCAGCCAAGTCAGAGTGACAGGGTGATATCAGACCTGCTTTGGGCTTGGCCTCAAGAAGGCATTTGTAGGCTGGACACTTACTGTCTGGCTTAGTGTCATCTGGCCTGTTTTGTGCTCACAGACGGGAGGTCAGGTTACTCAGATAGCAATCAGAGCTTCCAAGGGCAGGCTCCTCTCTGTTAGTGATACTGGGTCAGGTGAACTCCACTGACTCTCCTCTGGCACATACTAATTCCATTTGAAGGAGGCTGGAAGAGGTGAATCAGAAACCCAGTTTGGTTATCCTTGCTGCTTATGTTTTGGCCCATCTTTTTTAATGTGACTGGAGCATTCTCGTGTCCTCCTGCTGCTGTTCTGAAGGTGAAGTTGTTGGGTAGATGTGGATGGCTTGAGGGGTGGGGAAAGGGATGTGTAGTAGTTGAAAAAGAAGCTCTGGTGTCTCGTAGCTGAACCCCCTGGAAGGCTTTGAGTGCTTTTTGGATGCTTCAGGAACTGGTCTTCTCTGCTTCACAGCTGCCCACTGCTCCTTTGACAGGACAACTGAGAGGGGAGTTTTGGTTTTACTCCCTGAATGTGGGTAATGGAGGGGGATCCCCAGCACTTGACTTGGGAGAGTTTCTGTCTTTGAACCATGCAGCCTCCTGACATCAGCCTCACCACAGGCAAGGCTTCCAGTGATTGCTGAAGTAAAGTGGCCTTTGAAGGCAACAGTGAATGGTACAAGCCCAGGTGCTTGTGATACTGTGAGGTATCATCCTAGCTAGATGCTTGAACGATGGCAAACATGATCCAAACAGATTGTTGACCCCTCAGAGAGATGCTCTGCTGCCAGGCTGCATCCTTGGTTTGCTATGGAGCCTCTGCTTTGGATCTGGTGTCGTGGGGCCTTACTGTAGGGTACTCTTGTCAAGGCTACGTGCTGGAAGCTGGCTGAGGTGTGACAATTTGTACAGCTGTCTCTGGTGTCTATATCCACTTCCTTCAGACTCTGTGCTGCTTGAGCATAACACTTGTGAAGAGCAGCAAAATGGATTTTGGTTCTTAGTCTGTCACAACAAAAGTTCAGGATGCTCAGACTTGATGCACCAGCAGTTTGTTTCTGTGTTTTATCCTTATGTGATGTAGAAGTGAGAACGTTTTTGTGCCCTCAGTACAACTCCTAGCAGGCAATTTAAATGACTGGGTTGCAACATGCTTTAGAATGCTTTTTAGCATTGCAGGGCAGGGAAGGGGTAGGAACAAGGAGAGCTTTGGGTGGTCCAAGGATGACTCTGGATAAATGTCTCCTAGCAGAGGAAGCCTTTACTGATAAGTAGAACCTAATCTGCAGGTGCATGTCATCCCCATTTCTGGCTTGATCTAATGTTTCTTAGTGCCCTGGTAATGGTTCTGAGATACCTTTAATTCCAAGGGCTGTACAAAGCTGTGTAGGTAGCAGGGGCTGCTCTCAGCTGTGTGGTGAAGTGCAGGCTCATGCTTTTCAACCACATGCTAACAAACTGACATTAGCACTATGAGCTGGTGCTGTGAAGTGCTCTGGCCATCTCTTCTGTTCCTAATGCTAATTCTTCAAAGAGGATTGTTTTTGGAGAATCCTGGATCTTTAAATGTGCTGAAGTTTGATTAATGTGATCAATTAGGAACCTTAATTATTCTTAAGGTTGGCTTTCAAACCAATGAAGCTGCAGTTTCCTTTCAAACACACCCCGAGACGTTCAGCTGAATCGAAGGTTTGAATTAAGAGTCAGTGTGAAAGAGGAAACACTATCTGCAGAAAAAAGCACGACTCCCAGTGACCTGTGAGAGGCTGAAGAATCATGTTAATCTCAAACTTGCCCAACGCCATTACTGGAATGGACTGAAATACTAACGAATAGGAGGCAGGTGCATCGGGTTCCCAGCAGCAAAAACTCCCTCTGGATGTCTCGCAGGCTAACAGCCCTGTGACAGGCTGCACCTACCAGAGCGAGAGGGCGAGAGAGAGAGATTAAATGTGAGAGAAGGGGAGGCAGAAGGCGAGACAGAGGGAGCAGCTGAGAAGGATCCCAGGGACCCAGTCCTGGTCCCACAGCGGAGTGCTGGCTGCCGGGAGGACTCGGGTTGAGCTCGGCTTGGCCAGCACTCGGGGTAGCAGCGGATCGTGGGGGTGGCACACTCAGGTGAGTGCTGGGGACCTGTTTCAGATTCAGTAGCTGTGTTTGCTGTGAGTTAAGGTGTGTTTGAGCTCCTTGTGATCACCTTCACGAGGCAGGGAAGGTGACCCGCCGGGGACTGGCAGATCCTGCTTGTTTCACGCCTACAGCACGCTGTGACTGCGTGAAACTGCAGCATTCCTTGAGCGAGTAGAAGTGGAAGATGCCTTCTCTTTCCACTGTGATTATGTCTGTTTTGGTTATTTCTCCATTGGATGCTGGCATCCAGAACCAGAAAAGTTACTGTGATATTTTAAAGCTGGGAAAGGAGAGAGTTTGGCAGAGGACAACCTTCAGAAGGAGCAGGATGGCAGTGCCAGGCACAGGAGTCCTCTGGCACCTTTGTAGGTACCAGGCAGTAACACCAGGCACAGGTGAGGCAGGGCAGTAACAGAACAAAGATGATTGTAACGTTCAGAAAGTGGGAAAGTGGCCTCTTGGAGTTTCAGAGAGATTTTCTTACCGTGTGTTTCAGTGTCAGGCTTCCTGGCACACTGGGGTATGAAACACTGAAGCAGCCTCTCATGCCAGGACTGGGCTTTTCTCATCGGTTGCCACTGGCAGGTTGGGCAAACAAATAAATAAATCCAAACTGGGGAGGGGTTTGTTATGTGCTGGAGTCTGAAGGGGAGGAGGTGGGAATGAGGCAAAGCCTAATGGTTTGAATTGCTCGTGGTAGCTGACTAGAGCTGTTGGTTTATTTATTTTTACTGCATGCAGTGAGCTTTATTAACCCTCTGCATGCCCAAGAAGTGCCATGTGCAAAGCAGTACGGACCCACAGAGGTAATTTTAACTGGAGTAAAGGACATTTGGCAAAGCCCAATGACTGCACAGGGTCAGGTGAAGGTGGTGTAGACATGCCATACTCTCTGCGTTCATTAAGGCACACAGTGGCTTAAAGGGTTTTTTCTTCAGCCTCTCGAGAAAGGGTGAAAAATACTGCTGGAGTGATATGTGTGGTGATATGTTGATGTTTAGTTGTGTCTTTGGTGAGTCATTATTAAACATGTGTTGCCCACTATTTTGTTTTTCTGAATGGGAAAGGGTAAGTAAATTCCATCAGCAGCCAGCCCAGGCATTGCATCATGCAAGAGAGAGAGTCATGAGAGCAGCTATCACAAGGGGAAAGCAGGAGCCTCAGGTTTATGGGCAGCCAGGCTCCCTCTCAATCATATGATCGTGCTAACAAACCCCTCTGGTCAGTCATGGACGTGAGCAAATTAAATCAGTCCTGAACATGGGAAAGAGAAGGAATTCTGTGCACCGTGGGAAGGAGGGAGCTTATCTGCAGTGTGAAAGCAGAGTAGTGCTGCTGCCTCTTGGATTCTTTACCCTGATTCTAATCTTTTCCTTATGTTGAGTTGCATCTCAGTGTGTGAAAACCCAGTTAACTGCAGCGGGGCTAATCGTGGCTCTGTGTGAACATTGGTGATAGACCTCAGCTTGCTGGTGACAGAAGGACAGACTGGCATCTTGGCTGTGGGAGGTAAAATAACCAAGGCTTCAAGCCTCAAAATAGAGCCTTTAGTTTGTTCTGGAATTTACAACATGGATGATGTGGTGTTGAGCTGAGCATGGGCATCTTCCACTGTAATCAGAGGGAGCTGCCAGTACTCAATAGTGCATCACAATGAGAGTCCAGAGGAGTCACGTGGGGCACCCAGAATGCATGGTGTGACTACTCCTTACTCCTGATCAAAACAAAATGCTATTCTGTGATCCACCTGCTCCATGACAAAAGAACATCCCTTTGCTTACACGTGGCCAGCAGGATCTGTACTGTCAGACTCACCTGATCTGACCCAGTGTGTTGGTTGGTGCTAGGGCGGGGTGCAGTTGATGATCTTCACTGAATTTGGACCTTTCTTCCATCTTTGCATCTCCTTGTCTATCCTTAAATGAATGCAACTTTTTTTCCCCTCCTTGTATAGTGTTTATGAAGTTCTCATTGCTCTTGTGGCAACACAGGCTTTGAGCCTGACTACTGAGTTTTACGTATCTTCACCCATTCCACATCTCTGAACATTTCTGCCCAAAAGCCTCCCTGACATCACCTTGACCTTCAGCACAGTGACTGACCAGACACCCATGCTGCAAGGGAATGGTATGACTTGGCCAAGTGACTTAAGTATGATTAGCTTTTGACCTTGGCCAGCTGTTCATGAACTGGAAAATCCAGTCATCTTTTTGGACCTGCCAGGTCTTGGTTTCTTCACTTCTTACTCTGAGCCATGCAGCCAGCACCAGCGCTCTGTGGGAAGAGTTTGCACCAGTTGTCACCAGTCAGGGTGGGTAGACCTCATCCTGATATACTGAGGAAGAAGGGAACTGCAGGGAAAGCAGAAGAAGATCAGAAGATTCTTGTTTCCAGATAAAACGGACTTTTAAATTCAGTCCTGAAATAAGTGTCTGACAGTTGCTGCCTCTCGACGTTCCTTCGCTGCCCTTCGTTAGGGGAATGAACTTCCAGGACAAGACCTGCCCCCTTGCAGTGGAAGCAGTGGCCACTGCTGAGTGCACCAGGCTTCCTGATGGCCTTTTGCACACTTCCAGTGCTATGTGGTAGCTTACCCACTGGCATGCAGGGGTTAACAGGGCTTTTGGTGGGCGGGTGGAAAACAAGCTGTGAAATGGAAGAAGGTCAGTCTCTTGGAGGAGTTTGTTCTGTCACAGATGGTTTTAAGTTATCAATCCATCTGTGGGAGAGGTCTCCATTCCTTCCCCTCCAAGAAAACTGTAAAACCAGGGCTGGAAATAAGGCAAAGCCCTCTCAGGTCTGGGTTCAAGAGACCAGGAGGAGTTGTGGCTCTCTTGGTACTTGCTAGACCCAGCTGCCTGTGTAGGAGCTGCTCAGTTGTTCAAGCAGGCCCCAACAACTGAACACGTTTTGGGACTAAACACCATTGGCAGTGCTGTTTCCAGTGAGCAAATCCCTGGCAAGGGAGGGTAGATGGGAAGGGAACTGCAGCAAACCTTGTGGCTCTGGGTAGCTCAGGTCCTTGGGTTCATGCTGCTAAGTGGAAGGTTCTTGCTGCAGTTGATGACACCTGATTCAGGTATCACTAGAAGTCAATAGATGCTTCCTCTGGGAGCATTCCCATGGCTTACATGAGGTGTTACTGTCTCTAGAGACTTCTGTAGCAACTCATTTTATTAAAGGTACTTAATGATACAGCTACAGCACCCAGTCAGCAAAGTACCATACCTGGTACTGGATATCTGGACCAGAGCAGCTGATGGATCGTGCTGCTGCCACCAGTATCTTTTCCACCGAAATATCATCTTTCTAAGACTAGCACAAATGATGCTCTTCATGGTTCTTCTGCCTGCATCCTATCTAAGACGAGTTTTAGCTGTAGGACTAGATTTTTTTTGCTTGTCTGGGTTCTGTCAGCCCAGACATTGTGTGAACCGTGGTCACCATGATAGAAGTATTCTCCACTGCCAACTTCTGGAGCCAGCCCTTCATCTCAAGGGTTGAAACTGAGATGAACCTTGAGTTGAGGATTTAATATGAATATATGGCACATAAGGCAAAGACTTTGTTGTCTCCACATAGTGCTGCTGGGAGAAGACAGCATTCAGTCCCAGAGTGGCCATCTCTGGGAACATCAGGGGTTAGATAGAGATACTTTTGCTTCCAAGTGAGCTCGGTCCATTTGAGCTTTGTGGATTGGGAGGTTTATAAATTACAAGGGCAGACTGGAAGCCAAAGATTTTAGAGCACAAAATGCTGCACTTGCACTTCTAGGGGTAAACCTATCCACAGAAATAAGTGGCCTTGTTGCTTCTCATGGAAACAGGGCTCAGCCTGTTGAAAGGCTGCACACTGACAGGTCTGTTTTGGCTGTAGCAGTGAAGCTGTTCTAGGAGCAACTGGATTTCTTTCAGACCTCTCAGAGTAGCACAGACTGACAGACTCTACTTATGAAGGCCAAGCCCAGGCATGGTTGCCTTGTACACAAAAGCATTAATCCTCTGTCTTCTTTGCTAAGGAACTGTGAGATCTCCCAAGGGCTTGTGGACTCTGAGAACCAATGTGCTGGTGTGTCCTACAGAACTTGGATGTACAGCTTGTCCTTTCCTTGGACAAGCCATAGAAGTACACAAATGTTTGTCCTTCTTTGAGCCACAAAGTCTTGACCCAGCTTGCATTTGGAAATCCAACGTTGCCTTGACTGATGGTCACATCTGACCAAGCTGGCCCACTGCCTTGTTTGAGGCTTGCCAAAGGCTCTGGGTTTGATTGCACCTCCCCTGGTGCTGTGGGACACGAGGCTGGAGGATGAGCCCCCACAACTGAGCGCAGCACCGGGCAGAACCATCCTGGCCAGGCAGGTACTGAGCACACACACACTTAGCTTCCAGCAGAGTGGGGAGGTGTGAGCGGGACAAGAATCTGTCATTTCTTTTGCACCTCAGTGACATTTACAAGAGACTGAGAAGAGGTGTGACTCCTTCCATACAGATCACTGATATCTGCCCCCAAGACGCCCGTTGAACAGCTATGACCAGAGCTGGGGGCTGAGACAACGGACAAAGCCACCCAGATCCCGGGAGAAACAGCGTTGGCTTGGAGCAGGATCATCTCAGCAGCTCAACCTGTAAGGTAATGAGTTTGATCATGTCACCACTGAGATTGAAGTGGAGGTGATACAGAGCTGGGAGTGTGAAGTGTCACCTTTGCTGTCATGGTTGATGTTGCCCTGTGGTGTTGTAGGTCTGAAAACTGCTGTAAATGTTCTGAGAGGAGGATACACAACTGTAGCATGGGCTGATTTCCCTGGTAAGATGACAGGCTGCCCAGAGGGGTTGTGGAGGCTCTTTCCTTGGAGGTCTTCAAGACCCGCCTGGACTTGTTCCTATGCGACTTGATCTCGGTGAACCTGCTTCTGCAGGGAGGTTGGACTGGAAGAGCTCTAAAGGTCCCTTCCAACCCTGCCATTCTGTGATTCTATGATGTTGAAGATCTGCCTTAACTGTCCCATGAAGCAAACATGGGACTTGTAGCAGAGGCACACTGTGGTTTCTAACACTTCTTACCTTGGAGACCTTGTTTCTTGGGACAGCAAGTAGGGTTTTGTTGTTTTATCATCTGGATGTTTAGTAAAGCTCTGTATTTTCTCTGAGATATCTGCTGTAAATTGACTGACTGTATGAAAATGCATCTCTGTGTCATGAAAGAATTTATGGGCATGTTGTGGACATGGAAAAGAACTGACCAGCCAGTTCTTGAGTGGTCACTCCTTACCTGCTTCACCAAACTGACGTGAATTCCCTGTCTTGTTCACTGCTGTTAGAGGTTTCATTGCATTCATTTCCTTAGAAAACATAGATGGTGTGTGTCTCCTTTTGGCCTTTTGTGTTTATGCCTCTTTAATAAACAGATAGCTGTGGAGTATCTGGTGTATGCATAACGCAGATTGTGGACAGCATGAGCGGTCACTTATATTCATAATCCCTGAGGCAGAAGAGAAGATCAAGTCAAGTATAGATTTACCAAAGGGATAAGTCACACAAAATCTGATCCTTGGGCATTCCTCCCCACTCTGCATAAGACCTCCATTCATCACTGTAGTGCTTGTGACGTTCCCCCTCTGTGACCTGCTCACTTGTGCAGTTGGTGGCCTTCAGCTCTGGGGCTCTAACCAGAGTCTTGGAGATTTTCCTTTAAAAAATCTTCTGAAAGGGAAAGGCTCAAGCTCAAAATGGTACTTAAAGGTAACAGATGGGCAAAGAAAGCCCAGCCAAAGCTAAGAGAGAAATTGTAGGTGAGAAGTCCTTCTGGGTGAAAGAAGTCTTCTGCTGTAAAGCACAGCCAGAATGTGAGACTGAGCATTAGAATGATGATTCAAGTCATCTGCTGTGGTCTGGTCTAATGCCTTTGTACTCCACGGTTGCTGTGCTTGTGCCAGTGTCTGTGGGTGTAAGATCCCACACCTCTGAACCCATCACCTCTGTATGAACCACTCACTGCGCCTGTCACTTCTCTACAACTTTGGCTAATTTTGCTCACCAGCCTCTGCCAGCAATTATGTCACATCTTATCTGTGTGTCCCACTATCTGAACCTCATAAATAACTACTTGTGACACCTCCAAATCCTGTGACTCCCAAATGTTTTGCTTATTCCCTCAGCCTGATTTATGGCCCTGGGACTAGTGTCCAGTCAGACTGCAGAAGGGAATGGGCTCTTGCTCTGTCTCATCCAGGCAGATTGATGGACAGCCAAGGTGAAGGACAGACCTCCCAGCCCTTCAGGCTGTCTGGTTTACTTTGGTAGATTAAAAATATTGCCAGTAGTCACAGGCTTGCTCCTGCTCTGCATTCAGAGCTGTATAAGCTTTGCCACTGCCTCCAGGGGGGATGTCTCCGCAGCTGAAAAGCAAACAGAGTGCTGCCTGTGGTGAGAAATGCCCAAGTCTTGGTTACCTGAACAAGGCTAATGTGTAAGAGTGATGTGCTCTTCAGAGGAGTCAGTGTTGAGCTACTTCCAGTCTTGGCCTTGTTGTGCTGGGGAGGGTGGTCAACAGCATTTCACCAGGGGGAGGGACAGATTGCCTTTTGGAAGTATTTGTCTGCCTCCATTGAATAAATACCCACCTCTGAGCACCTTAGTGTGGACACCTCTGTTTGAAGCACCTATGAGTGCAGAGGTGAATGACCCTGTGCCAGCTCCCAGGAGGCTTTTGCTGTCTTTTATTTGTTTTTGAGATTCTGTGAATTCCTTTTTCCTAGGGTTGAGCTGTAGGCAAAGCACACACACATGGTTACTCATGAAACCAGGGAGCAGAAACTTCCCAAGGGAGCAGGGCAGGGTCTGAATGACTCTGTGCCAGCTGATGTGCTGTTTCCTGCTTCTCATTTAACACAGAAGACACTAGAAAATGCAATGTGGTTGGATTCATCACGCTGCAGGAATGCTCTTGTGCATATCCCAGCACTGTTATTTTAACTGTGCAATCAATGTGTGGCATTAACGTGCTTGTGTCTCGCTCTCCAGAAGGCAAGAATTCACAGGAGTTTCAGGACTCACAGCAGCTTATATTTAATCCAAGTGAATTTCTGTAATATTTCAGGCCTTGTAAACTCAGCACTTTGCACACAGTGCACGTGGTGCATGCTGTACCTTGGGGAGGATGCACACATGGGGCCTTCACAGGCCTATATTCCCTAGAGAAATACAGTGTGTGTTTGTTCTTTTTCAAAAAGCCCTTATCTGAAAGTGAATATCCCACAAATCATGGCAGCTCCAAGCTACAGGTAGAACAAGAAGATACTGAGTTCCTACCCAGAGCTTTCATCATGTGTAGTAACACAAGGCTGGATGAATGTCTGATGCAGAGAACAGAATTAAGGTCGTAGGTGTGCTGACAGAGTCCATCTGCCTTTTAAAACTGTTGAAAGTTGCATGTTGTGGTGTTGACTGAAGGAGCACAAGAGGGTAAACAGAGCCACAGCATTAATCCCGCATGGGAATCTAATCTAATTGCTCTTTCAGAGCTTCAGTAACTCTAGTTTCTGAGCATCTCTCATATGACAAGGAATCTGCTTCACCGTTTGCTTGCAGGAGAGTGCTGTGTGACATTACACGTTGCCCAACTTATAAATACAGGGCAAGAGACGCCTTGGGCAGAAGGTCACAGGAGGGACCCACAACAATAACTAATTGATCCCAAGTTCACACTTCACCATTTCCTTCTAAAGTAAGTAGCAGCTTGTTAGTCTGCTCCCAGCTCTGTTGCTAATTTAGACCAGCTAATTTAAATCAGGAAGGGTTTCTGCTTTTCATGCCCCAGTTTAGACATCCATCTCTGTGGCTTTCTTCTCAGCAACTGCTCTTGCCATCCATCAGAACTCACCACGTGAGTGCCATGTGGTGTAATATTTGCCTGAAACACGAGAGGAGGAGGTCTTTGGAGGCAAGCCAGATGACATGGCAATGGAAGAGGTGACAGAGGGATGCTGTTAGAGGTGTATGTTTTCCATTTAGCCCTGCTAGCCATTTTCATGCCTGATTTGTGTCGCTGCAGAGCTGTATCACGCTGCGTTTTGGAAAGACATATCATCATGTGTTGATTGACAGGCCCTTCTCAACTTTGCTGCTAGGATGTGGCAAGGGAGAAAGGGCAAACTGTTATTAAAGTGAGCAGTATTATGGTCTGTCATTTCCCTTGTGAACTGTGAGATAATGAAATGATTTCTCTTTTTCCCAAGGGAACCTGTGATCTGTGCTGACCGTGGGCAGCTGAGCAGGGTGTCATGATGAGCCATCAGGCAGGTGAGAGAACAAACATAGCCGTGAAAACTTTGTGGTACCCCACAGAAAAAGCCCAACTGGCTTTTCTTGTTTGGCAGTTAGGTATCTGTCTCTCACCACCACAAGCAGAGACAGCAGTGACTGGCCTGTCAGGTTCTGCTGGCCTTCACGACCGTGTCTTTCTCATGCCAGATTTTGAAGGTCTTTTGGTACCACAGCTGATATAAAGCATTCTCTATTTAAATCATCACTAGACCTATAAGCTGATGTGGCCCTGGATTGTGACTTTGATTGCAGAGTTTCCCATTTGGGCCCTTAACTTTGCAATAAATCAGCCTAAAGTCACAGAATGCTCCAGCCTTGGGACACACAGCCAGCCTGGAAGACTAAAGTGGATGGGTCCTTCATACTCCAAGAGCTGCTGAGCAGGAGCAGTTCCTGTTTTACAAAAGAGACAATGCAGATTGAGAAATTGTTTCTAAAGGACAAACACCTTAATAAATGTATTTTTCCTTGCCTTTCTAGCAAAATCCTTCAAGAAATCTTCTATCCGAGGAGTTACCATCACTCAGTTTGTGGATGATATCCCAGAAGGATGCAGCACACCTGACTTTGAACGGAAACCTGTCACTCTGACATTGCAGGAAGGTGAGATGCTTGAAAAACCTGTCAAAGCCACAGTCCTGGAGGCTCACCTCCATGAAACAAAGGTTGTAATGAAATCCAAGCTAGTTTCTGAAGAGATTTGTTTAGACAAGAAAGAAGTGTTGTGTGGCCAAAGTCGTCGTTGTACTGATGGGAATTCCACCAGTACTGACAGAGGTCTCCTGAGTTTTCACTGGTGAATGTGAGATCAAAACCTGGCTCCTGTTGTGCATATCAAGTGCTGTGAATTCTGCAGGAAGCTCTCCAAGGAAATCTTCTGCAGCCAAAGATTAAATGTGTTGGGAAAGCTGGTTCTTTTTGGGTTTTTTTCCCTGCTGAAACTAACTTTTGAGTGTTCAGCACTAAAATTAGCTGCTGCTTAAAATAAGATACACTGACTGCAGATGCCATTTAGGCTGCATTTCTCCTTCAAGAAGATCTTGCATGGAGTATAGAGAAGGCAGCAAGATCTAAAATCAATGGGAAGCCTTCCAGTAATCTCCGTGCACTTGAGAGTCTTTATTTTTGGAGTGAAATAGCCTGAGGAGATTGTGTCGCTCCTCTTCCCTTAAAAGACTGAACCTTTTTCTAGCACCCTGGCTCTCAGTGCTCTCACAACCATCTGCTGATTTTTCACCAGCCATGGATGCTTTATGAAGGAGCACAGTGGCCTCTAGTGGTTCAATCTCTCCTTTCTTTCCACCTCCGAGTTTCAGGCATGAACCAAGGCGGTGGACAACCCCTTGTCTAAAATTTTCCAAGTGGTTTCATTTGCAGTAGGTCCCTCCTAGTTCCTCTACACACTGTCAGGGCATTCAGGTTGGTGTCTGAGTCAGCTGAGTTCAATGTCTTTGCAGAGGCACAGGGGTGTCTTTAATTAGCATGGCCCTGATGCATTCATGCATAGATTAGCTGATTGTCCTGAGTATCAGCTGAGGACTTGTGTCCTGTGACAGATGGGAAGCGTAGGGAATTGAAGCCAGGATGGTTAGCATTGTACAAAGGTATAATCAATTAGAAACAGGCTTTGTTTGAGTCTCAGAGCAGAGACAGACTAGTCTCAGAATAACTTCTGAGACTAGGAGTCTCAGACTTCTGGAGTCCTCATGTTCAAGCCTGTCTTAACTAATTTCTTGCCTCTTTTCAAAGGTAAAAATGCTCTTTTCAGAGCTGTGGTCAAAGGTGTCCCAGCCCCTGATGTGAGATGGACACGAGTAAAAGGAGGAATGGATGATCCTGTCAAGTACAACACATTCTTCAGTCACGCCACAAATGAATTCGTTCTGCAGGTAAAGGCCAAAGATTTCAGGGAGGATTCATGGACCTGAGACAGCACAGTGGGAGTTAAAAGGCTGCAGTGGGCTGATACAGGTGTCAGCACATCTGAGATAACACACAGATAAGCAAATAAAGCTTTATATAGAGTTATTCTGGAAACAGAGGGATGATGTGAGATGTCACTGAGCAGCTGTGTCATTAGAAGCTGAAGGTGTGGGAGCTGAACCACATTGCTCTGAGCCTTTGCTTGTTCTTTTTAAGGTAAACAAACTGACTGTAGATGACTCCGACTTGTATCGTTGCTTTGCTGTGAATGAATATGGGGAAGCTGCCTGCTCTGCTGCCCTCAGGGTCCTACAAGGTAGGAGTGACAGCTTCAGTGCACCAAAGGTCCTGCCTTCATCCCAAGTAGTTGGCTTTGCTGTCCTCTGGGGCTGGCTACTCAGAGCATTGTCTACCTATCCTTGCTGTAAAGATCTCTTTTTCTCCTTACTGAGGACTGGAGGGTCTTCTGTGACTCCCCTCACTTTGGTAGCTCCATGACAGTGTGAGGTTTAAGCCAAGGGAGAAGAAATTAGTATTGTGTTCCCTGCACTGAACCACAATCAGATGCTCTGGATTTAGTGTTGAGTTGTCTCAATCCTTTCTTTTGGGAGGGACCCATCCCACTTCAGATGTCCATGATGTCCACCTGACCCCAGTGCTCTGCTTGCCTTTATAGCCAGTAGAGAGAAGTGAGCTATTTGTGAGTAAAATACCTTCTTGGAATCTACTTGGGCAGGAGCTGGACTGCCTCGGGAGCATCCATCTGCCCTGTGTGCCTGGAAAGTAAACTTAGAATGGCATTTTAGAATGACAAAGATTGTCTGGCCAAACGATCCTTCCACCTTGTAAGAGAACATCTTAACATTCCCTACCATATTTTAACCCATAAGCTTCACAGGACATAAATGGTCTCCTCCACTGTGTAAGAGTATCCAGAGAGCCCAGTTGATTGCAATAGAACGATGGCATTTACAGACAGAGGTTACTAGAAACCAGTGTCAGGTTGACAAGGAAAGGATTGCCACTTGGTAACAGAGACAGAGGTTTTGTTGTTCATTGGTTTGCTGGTGTTGGTCTGACTATGAACTTGTTCATCTTATGGCTTCTTTGTCCTCTTTTTTTTTCCTCTTATCAACTCTCAGTTGGCTTTAAGAGGAAAGCAAGACACGTTCCTCTTCGTCCTGCCGAAGGTAAGTGAGAGTTAGGTATGTGGGAGGCATAGTTGCTGCACGTTATTACTACCTCAAACTTGTAAAGAAGCTTTAATAAATCTCCAATCTTCCACCGTCTCTTTCTCCTTGTTATTTACCTCTGGGTAAAGGGATAATCTTAGATGTGGCTTTGAACTGGTGTAATTAACTGTTCTGGAATCATTAGTGTTAGTGATGTCAAATGCAGCTGGATCAAATATGTTAAGGTGACTGGAAGATGGATAGAAAGAGAGGAAAGCCCTCTAGGAAGTGATGAGCTTTAATGGCACTCAAAGGACATGAGTATAAAACTCACCAGAGGCAAACAGCCTGGCAGAGTGGCCTGTTGCCGGTGGCTGGTTTGCATTATCTTCTTTCTGAGGATATATTTGACAGTGTGGTATATCTGAATGAATGGGTTTTTTGTTTTTCCTCTGCCTTTAATAGAGTTAAAGGAGAAACTCCAGGACGTCAGGAAGCTGCTGAGGAAGCGGTAAGGCTCTGCAACAAAGGCCACTGGTACACTGCCTATGTGTTTCTTGATGATAGGGAACAGCTTCACAGACCTTCAGGGTCCTCTTATTTCCAACGTCATTGTGAGACTCAATATGGAGAGACAAACCAGAACAGTTTGCCACTGTGTGTGAGGCTGGTACCAGCCTCACTTTGAGGTGTAAGTTCCTCTGTGCCATGAGTTTTTGATTTAAAAGATCTATTTCTCTTCTCTCCTGTTTTTAGTTCACAAGCAGCTTTCTGGCTAAGTGATGTCTTCACGTAACAACCTTTCTGGCTAAGCAGGGACTGAGCCCAGGCTCTCTGGCCAGCTGCCATGTTCACATTGCAGAAATCCCTTCTCAGGTGGGAACCTCCAGAGATTAGGAATGATCTCTGGCTGGTGCAAAAGCCTGAACTATGCTGAGAAATTCTTTGGGAGAGTACAAGTTGGCCTGGGAAAAACTGTGCCAGTGTCTCTGATACTTTAACAGACTTGTCCTATGTGGCCCAAGGCAAGAGTGTTCCCTGGCAGCATGTAATTTGTAGGATAGATGCAGAAAACCTTTTCTGGAATAGTCCCATTCTTCCTTGCCTACATCTACAGGGCCAAGTGAACTACAGAAATGATGGAGACATGAAAGAGGATTAAGTATAGAAAGACACCTTGTTGCCTGTCAAAATGTCTAGATGTCTTTTTTTTTCCTCCCCCTCTCCTGGTTCTAAGGGCCCCAGTACAAAAACCAAAACCCTTGGACAAAGAAGCAGTCTGGCAACTGCTGCTGCATGCAGACAAGAGGGACTATGAGAAAATCTGTATGAAATATGGGATTGTGGACTTCCGTGGGATGCTGAGGAGGCTGCAGGAGATGAGGAAGGACTCAGAGACTGAGCAAGAACAGGTAAAATAAACTGAAAGCACTGAAAGCACTGCTTTGTTAACAAACTACAGAGTCCTTACAGTTCTTCAGTAGCTTCTGACAACAGGCCAAACCTTCCTGCATTGCTTTGTAGATGAAAATGGTATTGTATGCCAGAGAATGATTGTTGACAGTGTTTTCAACAAGCCCCACTCCTGTCCTCATGCAGATGGAAATGCTGTTGACTGTGTAACACCTTAATTAAACCCCATGGCTAGAATCTGTATTCAGTTGCCTCTGATGAGAATTTGGACCCCAAACTGAAGAATTACATGTGTGAGAGTCAAAAGTGGCATTTACATACAGGGCCATGTAGAAACCTGGACAGATAGTGGGTGCATTAGTATGTGAATAATCAAGAGGTAGCTTGTATTTCCCTGCAGGAGGAAGCTGTGGAAACTTAGAGATGCTTCTTCTATGCACATAGAGTTGGCTCCTTTCTGTGTGGACAAAAAGTAGATGTCACATTAGCTCAGCAGCTTAAGAACTTTTGCATGGCAGCCTTATCGTTTACTAGGTTCTTGTTCTCTTTCTTTGCAGTTAATACACAGTATCAAAAACTTCACGCACATCGAAGTCAACAAGGAGGGACATGCTACATTCAGTCTGGAGATGGACCTGAAAAACCCTAACAGCAAAGTTTATCTGCTTAAGGTGAGGGCGTGAGATGAGTTGGTTGCTCATAGCAGCCACTGAAGCCTTTTACATGAAATGCTTGATCAGCTGGCAGTGGCTGAGAGGGAGGTGAACAGGCTTCTTGAAGTTGTCTGTCCATTGCAGAATCTGGCTATAGGGATGAGTGGTGGTTGTAGGGATTCAGGTCTTTGGTGGTGAATATCACTTGGGATTTGTAGGTGCAAGTACACGGGAAACAATCAGTTACTGACATCCTTTTGACCTCAAGAGCTCTTAAAGTAAGAAGTTCTAATAGTGCCTTTTAGGCTGCAGAAACTTGTCAGTGTCATATAGGGAAACCAGACTGATTTTTTGTTCCCTTTCTAGAGTGTGTTATTCCACTATAACCCACAGGTTTGGCCTCATTTTGTTAGAAGTGCCTTGCACTAGTTATGTGTTGCCTTTTCGGGTTACATGTGTTCTCTTCCTAGGATGGAGAGAGGCTCAGGTACGGAACAGGGGATGAATACAGAAAGCACTGCCTGAAGCAAATTGGAAAGAAGTATCAGTTCATTGTCAATGATGTGCAGCCAGAAGATGCAGGCTTGTACCAAGTCAGAGTGGAGGATGTACCTGTCTTCTCAACTGCACTAGATCCTGAAGGTAAGGAATTTAGATCTATGGCATTTGCAGCTGTAACAAGGAACCATTTCTTGCTGGAAGATTTTTATCTGGGAGCGTTATGCAAAGCTCAGCAGTAACACATGGTAACTACAGAAGAGTGGTTTTGTGTTGTCACATAAGGGCTCCTCATGTGATACAGGTGAAAAGGAACAGGAGGCTGATGGTGATACCAGTCAAAAGGAACTAGGTTCAAGTATGGGTTTGGCTCTGGCTTCAGGATGACAGTGAGCTAATTCCTCCAACTTGATGCAAGTATCAAGCTGCTGAAATACCCCAATGACTAGAAATTGCCTGTGCATCACAGTCTGTGTGATATGAAAGTCTCAGGAGATAATAAAGACAAAAATGTACCTTTTCTGTCCTTTGGGCAGAAGGGAGCACATCTCAGTGTGTCCTTTTTCTGCTTAAAGCAATGTTCAGAGCCATGTCAAGTCCCTGCCTTTCTTTCTTCCTTCAGCTGCAATGAGTTTTTCTTGGCAGACAGAAATAGCTGTTCCCTTTCTGTAGCATTTGCTCTTTGCTTTGCAGCCATCCCTGTGAGGTTTCGGCGGCCCCTCAGTGATGTGCGTTGTCCTGAGGATGAAGATGCTGTCTTTGAGTGTATCCTACGCACCCCCTGCCACGATGCTGTGTGGCTGCACAAAACCCACCCTCTGCAGAAGAGTGAGAAGCACCAGATCTCTGTAACAGCTGATGGACTGACCCACAAGCTGATTGTCAAACATGTGGGACCCTCTGACAACGGCATGTACACGCTGGACACCGGACACCTCTCCTCCAATGCCTGGCTGGTTGTAGAGTGTAAGTGACACTGTCCTGTGCCCATGGTGCTGCCTTGAGGTGTGCTAACAAAATACTATCCATCTCACTGCCTGATTTGCTCCTGCTGGCCACACCAGTGTTGATCCAAGCCAGGATGCCCTTTGCTTCTTGCCCACCTGGGCATGCTGCTGGCTCCTGTTCAGCTGCTGGCACCAACCCCTGCCCCAGGCCCTTTCCAGCCCCTCTGCCCCAGCCTGGAGCGATGCTATTGCTGCTCCATATGACCTGTTGATTGTCTGTTCTCTTCCTCCCCCCCCCTTTTCCTGTAAATTGCACCTTCAACACAGATGCTAAAGGAAAGAAGAGACAGGGTGAAGAAAGTGAAAGAGAGAAATCTGAGTGGCTGAAGGAGACAGTGGCAGATAACGACAGGGCGAAGAAGCTTCGACGCAGAGACTATGATGGTGATGAAGATCATCTTATGGACACTGGCATGGAAAAGGATGGCTGGGGTAGAAATGCTCAAGGTGGCAGTCAAGGCCACTCCATTGATGCTGATGGAAGCCTTAGACTGGGAAAAGATGGGCTACGTAGAGCCCATAGAAATGAAAGAATGGAGTTTGGGCAGTTCTCTGGAGCAGATCTAGATGAAGACTCAGTGACAGATGATGGCAGTGGCCTGGGATTGAAAGGCTTGGGAGGCAAAGGTGGATTAAGGCCTTTCCATGGCAGGGATTCCATGGCAGGCAGAGCAGCTGCTGGTGATGAATTAGGAGGAGGAGGTGAATGGTATTCTGTGGAAGGCAGAGGTGGTGGTATGCTGGATGCTGGGGATACCGCCATGGGTGATGGTGTGCACTCTCAGCATGACAAAGGTGGCAGTTTAGGTGATACCAGCTACAGAACTGGCTTTGGGGGTGCTGGGAGAGCAGATACCCCTGATGGAAGTTCTGTGTTAGATGGACTCCATCCTGATTCAAATAGAGTGGGAGCTGGTAGGGGTCATCTATTGGGTGAGACTACACCAGGGTCTGGAGCTAGCAGGAATGCTGCAGGTACAGAGACTGCAGGAGGGGGAAGCTTCCCCTATGGCAAGGATGGCATGGCACTTCATGCTAGTGGTCATTTAGGTCAGGCAGGCTTGCTGTATGGCCCAGATGGTCTTAAAGCTGGAGATGGTGCTCTAACTGGTGCAGATGGCAGTTTTATAGGGCAGATGGATGCTTTGTATGGTCCAGATGGGTGGCCAGTGAGAGCAGGTGTTGGTGATGCTGGTGCAGGGGGAGTTGAGGGCCTCTATGGAAAGGATGGTCTCCCAGCTGGAGCTGGGGGTGCTGGAGTAGCGGGCGCAAGGGGAATCATAGGACTCTGTGGGACGGATGGTCTCCCAGCTGGAGCTGGGGGTGCTGGAGTAGCGGGCGCAAGGGGAATCATAGGACTCTGTGGGACGGATGGTCTCCCAGCTGGAGCTGGGGGTGCTGGAGTAGCGGGCGCAAGGGGAATCATAGGACTCTGTGGGACGGATGGTCTCCCAGCTGGAGCTGGGGGTGCTGGAGTAGCGGGCGCAAGGGGAATCATAGGACTCTGTGGGACGGATGGTCTCCCAGCTGGAGCTGGGGGTGCTGGAGTAGCGGGCGCAAGGGGAATCATAGGACTCTGTGGGACGGATGGTCTCCCAGCTGGAGCTGGGGGTGCTGGAGTAGCGGGCGCAAGGGGAATCATAGGACTCTGTGGGACGGATGGTCTCCCAGCTGGAGCTGGGGGTGCTGGAGTAGCGGGCGCAAGGGGAATCATAGGACTCTGTGGGACGGATGGTCTCCCAGCTGGAGCTGGGGGTGCTGGAGTAGCGGGCGCAAGGGGAATCATAGGACTCTGTGGGACGGATGGTCTCCCAGCTGGAGCTGGGGGTGCTGGAGTAGCGGGCGCAAGGGGAATCATAGGACTCTGTGGGACGGATGGTCTCCCAGCTGGAGCTGGGGGTGCTGGAGTAGCGGGCGCAAGGGGAATCATAGGACTCTGTGGGACGGATGGTCTCCCAGCTGGAGCTGGGGGTGCTGGAGTAGCGGGCGCAAGGGGAATCATAGGACTCTGTGGGACGGATGGTCTCCCAGCTGGAGCTGGGGGTGCTGGAGTAGCGGGCGCAAGGGGAATCATAGGACTCTGTGGGACGGATGGTCTCCCAGCTGGAGCTGGGGGTGCTGGAGTAGCGGGCGCAAGGGGAATCATAGGACTCTGTGGGACGGATGGTCTCCCAGCTGGAGCTGGGGGTGCTGGAGTAGCGGGCGCAAGGGGAATCATAGGACTCTGTGGGACGGATGGTCTCCCAGCTGGAGCTGGGGGTGCTGGAGTAGCGGGCGCAAGGGGAATCATAGGACTCTGTGGGACGGATGGTCTCCCAGCTGGAGCTGGGGGTGCTGGAGTAGCGGGCGCAAGGGGAATCATAGGACTCTGTGGGACGGATGGTCTCCCAGCTGGAGCTGGGGGTGCTGGAGTAGCGGGCGCAAGGGGAATCATAGGACTCTGTGGGACGGATGGTCTCCCAGCTGGAGCTGGGGGTGCTGGAGTAGCGGGCGCAAGGGGAATCATAGGACTCTGTGGGACGGATGGTCTCCCAGCTGGAGCTGGGGGTGCTGGAGTAGCGGGCGCAAGGGGAATCATAGGACTCTGTGGGACGGATGGTCTCCCAGCTGGAGCTGGGGGTGCTGGAGTAGCGGGCGCAAGGGGAATCATAGGACTCTGTGGGACGGATGGTCTCCCAGCTGGAGCTGGGGGTGCTGGAGTAGCGGGCGCAAGGGGAATCATAGGACTCTGTGGGACGGATGGTCTCCCAGCTGGAGCTGGTGCTGGTGTAGCTGGTGCAGGGGGACTTGGAAGTCCATATGGGCAGGGTGGTCTCCCAGCTGATGTAGCTGGTGCAGGAGGAGTTGGGAGTC
>WBNH01012619.1:5261-39586 GCA_013401255.1 Urocolius indicus
TTTTCTTCCCCAAGCCGAGTAGCCTGCTCTGTTTTGTCCTGCACCTTAAGCGGTAATTAAGCCCTCCCTGCCCTTTAGCAATCCTCAGGTCTTTCGTACTTGAGGCTAATCGTGGTCTTTTGTTCCCTGATGAGCCTAAGCCTCAACAGCAGTGAGCCCTCCCTACCCTTGTCTCAATGTACAACATCCTTGGTTATCTTTTTTCCTCCCATTTTGCTGGGGCCTGCACTGTCCTAACAAGGGTGGGGGTGGATGGTTATGGTGCTTCATTGCTGGTTGGGCAAAACCAAGATAGATTTTGACCAGGGTATTTTAGTATCATAAATTTTACTTCATTTGGAAGTGCTCTTTTTTTATATATCTAATGAAAACTGAAGAAATTTTACTAAAAATGTTCATTCACTAGAAGAACTCAAGACAACTGGAAAATAGTTTTAAATAAATTTGAAATCTACTTTAAAATCCTACTGTGATTAAGAAGTAATATATACAAGTAATAAACTTTAAATTTTAAAGTAACATATCAAATATATATAAAAGTAATAAAACCACAAAATGCAAACTTTTAGCAAACATTTTTAGAAGGTATAAGGTCAACTTTGAATTACTTTGAAAACTTGTATGTTAGCAGCTTAATTTCATTTTTGCAAGATACTGTGATAAACAGAGACAGTGAGGAGAAAAGGAGCAATCTTGAGCAGCTTTAGAATTCACTGATTTGATTAACGGTCTGTTTGAAGTGTAACAAGATCTCGCCAGTGGAAACACTATAACATCCTTAACCTACTGATTACAGAGAGTGTTGCAACCAGAACTGGTTTCAGGGAACTGCATAAACATTGTTCCATTTTGCAGGTGATGCAGGTAGATTACGCAAGTTGACAAAAGATACAAACACTGTATAAACTAGAAGTGAAGCCTTGGCCCTACAAAGATGAAGAGACAGTTTCATTAATGGCTATAGTAAAGCCAAGTTTTCTTCAAATGTAACTATAATCTCATTATCATCTTTGTTCCTATTGCCATGCAGAAACAGACCAAAAAATGAGCTGTGGGAATGAATACATACTTTCTCTTCCACCCATGTAAAAATAACTTTTACTGATAAAAAGGAAGCCTCCTGAGACCCCCCAAAGCTATTCATCTCTCCACTAGACAGTTTTCCTTCCTACCTCCTTGTTTTATAAAAGTGGACTAGCAGTGGGAGTCAATAGGAATTTATCACTGCCTTTTGTGGAAGCAAAGTTCTGTCTCCAATCTCAGCATTGCCTGGAAGCTTTTGAAAGACAAGTTACTAGAGGTAGGAATACCCATCAGATTTCCCAAGTCAGCTTTAAAATCTCCATATACATTGGACAGCAAATCATGAAAGCCATAAAACTCAGGGTAGATGAAATTCCAAATCTTTAAAAGCAGACAGCTCTAGCACCTAGGACTTGAGAGAAATACTTCTGTTTTGAAAGAATTCTGATGATTTTCTGTGTGGCTTTAGTTGACTCAAAACAATTACAACAGAAGAACCAGAATTTTATGATGTCTTAATTAGGAAGTAGTATTTTCCCCAGAGTTATTCTTATGTTACAATGGCAGGTAAATATACTAAGTATTGCAGGAGGCTCATCTGAAACTGTGTCATTTCCTTTGTATAAAGAAAGCTTTTCCAGTTTTCTACTCACATAAAGAACCATTGCACCTATGCTTATTGTGAGTTAATGAAAGATTTGCTTTCATTAAAATGACTTAAATGCTTGAGTCATCACTACAAATTCTAGCAGCTTGAGCTGATTTGTTAGCTAGTAGAGTTCTCATCTCCAGGAAAATCTGTAAGAGAACATAATTCTTTCTTTTACAAAAAGATGAATGGCAGCAAACTTACTGTTTCATGGTTTGTCTAGGCCCTGCTCCCAAAGTAAAGACAGTGCAGTCTCCAAAGACATTTGGAAAAAAGATCTCAATGAGAACAGGCAACTGAAGAACACAAACAGAAGCTGATGATTTCTAAAACAAGCTAATTTTTAATAGCTCTTTCTTTCAGACTGAATATGAAATCTGTCATCACAGAATTTGAGTGAATATGACATAAGCTAGGGAACAGATCACCCTGTTCAACAGAACAGTCTGCCCCAAAAAGCAACTTTGAGTGCATTTGGACCCCAGAAAAAGCCAGGACTAGCAAGGAAGCATCAGATATGCAGATGTTCCAAAATCTGGTAAGCCTTTGCATTGGTTTCCAGTTCCGACTGCCTTGTAGCCCTTCTATTCCTAATCTTTACACATCATGTCTCTCTAGAATAGGACACTTTGAGCACAACAGAGTAACCCCAGAAATGTTAATTTAGGGGCTGAGGAAAGGCAAGTTTCATTCCTGTGCTGACCAGGCTTGCTTAAATGCCTAGGGGGCTAAAGTATCCTTTGTAATCCTTCTCTTCAGTAGAAGAATTTATTCTGAGATTATTACTGTAATTTGCGACAGGATTGTTTAAGGATACACAGTCGTGACCAGGACTAGAAACCTAACAGGGTCACATTTCACAATATATTTTGTCCAATCCATTTACAGACAAAAGAAAGAAAGTCTCATTTCAGACTCCCATAACAGGCAAGAATTCAATATTTGCCTCTTGCTTCCAGGAGAACATGTGGCATCTCCAGCCTTGGAGTTACACTGCACTTTTGGAGTCTCTTTCTCTGGAGGTTTTCAAAACCCACCTGGACACATTTCTGTACAACCTGATCTAGGTGGAGGTGCTTTAGCAGAGGGTTGGACTAGATGATCTTTATAGGTTCCTTCCAACCCCTAACATTCTGTGATTCTGTAAACTACGGTACTTTGACTGTGAGCAACCTCATATAACCTTAAAGCTGTGTTTATCTTTCAAGTTGGCCCTGCTTTCAATGGGTTCAACCGGGAGACCTTCAGTGGTCCCTTACAATCTAGACCATCCTGGGACTTAATACCTCCATATCACATTGGTTTAAGTATCTAGAGATCACTTCCATTTATGTCTGTTGCTTTCCATTTTAATATGCATGTTTTGTATTATCCAGATAATGTTTTATATCCTTTCCACACTGAAATTAAAAGCCAACACACTACAGTCAGAGCTGCATGGCAGGACTAGGGCTCTCATTCAGTACAGCAGGCAAGCACATCCCTATATCAAGTTTATCAGTAGGCAGACCACTGCAACTGAGTGCTGAGCACAAAACCTGAAATATCAAGAGCTGTATGCTAGCCTAGTCATCTTCATAAAACCCCCCCTTTTATGAAATGTAATGTGACTGACATTAAGAAAAATTCTGAATCACTCACCAATAAAACACTAATCACCCAGAATCTGGATGTTTAAAAAAGTTTATTGCTGAAGAGGTTATTTATACATGTCATAGTTGAGTATACACATTTATGCCTGCGTCCTCACTAAGGTAGTATGTATTATGCTGTTTTCTGTAGCAGAAAAGACTCATTCCCTCCAGACCATGCACTGTGGTCTGGAAGAAGACAGAATAAACACTCAAGATGCTTGCACTTCCTGCACTTGAAAATTCTCAAGTGCAGTGCTATGATTGCTAGACAACATGATCAGAGCAACACAGCCATACTAAGATAATAAAATAATGCTTGGCTTCACAGCTCATGGTAACGTGCATAGACCCAAAGCAGTCGAAAAGCTGACATTGACTTTTTCCATCTGAAAGCCTGTTCTGAATCTTAAAGCAGGAGGAAAACATAGGTGAATGTCAGTTTTCAATTTAAGGTAACTACATTTGTCCACTTGAACTCTTCATTAGTAAGATATATTCCATTTTAGGTACACAAACCAATGCTCAGCTAATATATACAGTGGGTGTCAAAAGTATAGACTTTGTGTTTGGAAAGATGTAAATATATTAGCCAATTTAATAAATATCAGTGATCAAAACCCACGTGTCTCTCCCTGAAGGTAAAGAACACCCTCTTAATGAAAAAAATGCTCGCAATAATCTTGGATCCATCTCCAATTTAGACCTCGTATTTTCCCCTGTCATCGGATTTTCAATTGCGTTTGCTATGAGCTCTCAGTTTCAATTTACAGAGCATTAGCCCTAGGCTCCTTATCAGCATCTTCAGGTCCACCGGGATGTGTATTCCAAAGCGCTGAGCATCAAATGGGAGAGCATCAAATCTTGAGTGATGAACAAAGCAAACTAGTTGTTGCTCAAGGAAATGGAGGATATCGCCAATATTTAAGACTGCCAAGTGGATCCAAAACCATAGTGGCCAAAATAGTCTGAAGATGATGACATTGAGTTCTCCCTAATGAAAGATGTCTACTGTTTCATTTAAGTAAGCAGCCTACAAGCCAGGAAAGACTAAACAAAGTGAAAAACAAAAGCATCCAGGAGGACACATGAAATGATAGGTATGTAGCAATTCTATGCATTTGTGTAGCTCTTCTTACTGCAACACACCACAAAGTGCAGACAATATGTCAGCACCATTCACTAGAACAAGAAAAAACACTAAAGCAACAAGAATCTTGATGGCTACCACAAGCAAAGGTGAATAGATCTCAGCTGGCTTCTCCCTCCAAGCAACTTTTTTAAAATAAAGGTGTATGCCCATACACAAGCCCTTACTTTCCCCGCTTGATGTCTCATTCACTGTTAATCTGTTTTTCAGAATGGCATACCAGCCTAAGCACTTGAAGGAGCATTAGCAGTATGCTCCTTCTTGGCACTGACAGAATGTGGCAGCTGCATAGCTTGTATTCAGTGAATTTTGCAGCTGGTCTGATAGCAGTTGGCGAAAACCTACCATCCAGATGGACATTAAATTTGCATTATTTATAATATATCAAAAGTGAATAAACCTATATCAAAGTGACTTATAAGAACATTTATTTAGCAACTTGTGTCTGACAGTTCTGAAGCCACTTTCATCGAAGCAATGCTTAGATGCTGAGTGCTTCACTTGCCCATAGGTAAAAGTTCCACAGCTCTTGATCACTGTTAACCCTTACATAACACACACATGTGGAAGGAAAGCACTTGTGTCCAAGAGTATATATTGTACAAGGATCTGGCCTGCTGATGTTTTAGGAAAACAATATGAAAGAATGGAAAAGAGGTAGGTCACAATCTGAAGTTTTCAAATGAAAAAACAGTCATGAGGGAGCTAAGCCACTAGGTGAGGCCCGTGACTGATGGACTGCATGACCTGAGTGCCATATCACACCATACAATAGGTTTCCTACAATGTTCCTCATACCTCCCAGACAACTTTGAAAATTTCCTTTCATCATGGGATGCCCCACCATGTCCATCACTTCAGAATTCATAGAAAACGCTCATTTTTTTATATTGAAAGTCCTTTAGCTTTGCAAAGTTGTCACAAAACACCAAAATGGAAAATAATCAGGTGTATCCTTTGTTTGAATAACCTGAACTGAAAAACAGTTATCTTCTGCTTTGAAAAGTATTGCTTTTAAAAAGAAGGTTATCTTCATTTATATCTGTGGTTACTTGTGCTTCAGAACTGTCAGTATACAATCTATTTTGCTAATCCAGGCTTTAAAAAATCATAACTAAAACCCTCTGGAAACAGGTCACAGGAAGATTGTTTTTGTTCCTATAGAATTACAGAAATGGACACTTCTTCAAGGCCCAAGCAGTAAAACAACAACCACTTCATTTTCTGAAGCTGCTGTCAGTTCAGTCCACTGATACTGTTCCAGTCCTTTCTCAATATCAGCTGTGAGTACATCATGATTTGTGCAAATTTTATTCTCTCCTCATTCAGGAGATTAAGCATATCAATAATACTTCCAAGCATGTGAACCAATCATGTAAAGCACACCACCACAACCCTCCCTGGTACTTTGATAGCATAAGCAGAAAGCACAGCCTATGGTATTTCAGCAATTCAAGGTCACTTGCCTTACAAATTACTCATTCTTAGATTCCACATCATTAAACAAGTGATTCTATTCACTGCAAACAGCACAAGCTTCATTTGGAGAAAAATTATTAAATCAGCCATGACAGTTTTGCTATAGATTTGCTAATCCAGCATAAATAGTTAGAGTGCCTGTCAAAAGTCCAATAGGATACAGTTGAACAACATATCTCAAGTAGTGGCTGTCAATCACGGTTAAATAGCTATCTGATGGAGACGACAGTTCCAGTCTAACAAGCAGGCACTTCAGAGGCACATGGTGCTGAAGGCAGTGCTGTCTCTACTGTATTACCACCGATTCTCAATGCAGGGAGCTTCTATGAGAAAACATCCTGTAAGGCAACAGAGAATTCAGGGCTGCCACGAAAGGTGCAAACTCGCAAGGAGGAGGAACGTTAGGTATCAAATTTGCATTTTCTTATTTAGATATCCTGGGTAATGAGAGAAAATAGCTGTGGAGACTAAAGTCACCATGGAGTAGAGAAACTGATAGACTCCATTCTTAAGTCACCACAGTATCCAGTTCAACAGGATTAAACCACCACAGTATCCAGCTCAACAGGATTACTGCCCACATTCAGCAACATCCACTGTTAAAGTGTTATTATATTCAAGTCAGCTCCTCTGATGATGTCCTTACTATTTTATTTCACAGATGTCTAAAACTTGAGGTGAGTTTGATGCCAAAGTCCTTTTGATCAATTAGAGCAAGTGTGTGCAAGTGAAGACATTTCCCAAAGAGATTTAGCAACAGTTGCCTTCTGTATTTAGGGTGCATACAGGCCTGTGCTTCAAACAGCTGTGCCAGTGGAACAATTTATAATGCTTTTGTCCTTTCAACTAGCTCTTACTCTCCCCTATACCAGGATGAAATTGCCCATTGCAATCAAAGTCAGCTTGGTTAACTTCAAGCAAGCCTGTTTAGGGGTGATGTATTTGGAGATGGTTTCTTCAGCAGCTTGGATGGCCATGGTGGGCTTAAAACACTGGGCTGGGAAGGCTAGTGACAGCAACCTCAGCAACCTCTAGCCAGCATATCAAGTTATAGAAAGGGATATCAAACTAAGTTAAGAGTAGTCACACTGAGGTTTGCAAAAAAAATCTGAAATGACGCTTACTGCAGAGTCAAGCATCAGTTTATCTAGTATACCAGAGGCAAAACACAACTCTTAACTAAAGAATCAGATGTCCAAAAGATTAGCCTCTAGTCTGCAGAAGTGATCTATTTCATTTCCTACATCTGAGTAGGCCCATGGAAGGCTTAAGCACAAGTAGCATTATAGTATTCTTGGCTGGAATGTTTCCTCCCAAAAGAATAAAAGAAATATCAAATCTTCTCTTCCAGTAAAGAGTCATGGATTTTTTTTGTCTTGTAATTAATATCACATTGTTGATACAGATTTTAAAGAATAGGAGTTTCTATTTCTCAGTAATTCAATTCTACTTAATTATTCCAATACTGAATACAAAGCCCAGAAGATATTTAGCTTGCAACAATTATTTCTGTCTTCTTGCTACTGAACAATTCAGTAATGCAAAGAAAGCATTAAAAATACTTAATATTTCTGGTTATTGTGCACAGAGGAATGCAACACTGGCTTGATATTAAGCTTCCAGTAGAAAAAATTATGCTACAAATATGTGTTTTGAAAAGTGCAACTTAAATTTGTTGTGGTAGCACACAGGAAAGGCCAAGGAGATTTTAAGAAACCATTAAAAACAGATGTCACAAATGAAGAATTTTCATCAGATTCCTAACCCGCTCCAAGATACTTAAATGTCTAAGACAAAGTCTACTGCAGAGAACGGGAGCATTACTTCTGCAACCTAAGTGGCTTTGGATCGGGCCTCAAATCATAGAAGACTCAAGTAGACTTCCTCCTAAAGCACATCTTTGGCATCATGTATAGAAGTGCATTGCAAACTAACATGAGTCAAGATGAATCCCTCAAAAAAGTCAAATCTCCCATTCCACTGTTGCATCATTACTGAGAAACTCCGGCAAAAATACATTACAATTGTAAGTGATGCACAACAGCGCTGAAAGTTAAGACTGCTGCTCTTATGCTATAAAACTGCAATGTTTCTTTGCAAAATTAAAATTGTATTCAAGCTTCAGTATATGGTGCCAACTGAAAAATTCTTCAGAAATTTGGATTGTGTAGGTGGGATTGCAAATAAAGGTATGAGAATAGGAAAGCATGAAAGGAGGAAAAGAAAGAGCGATCTCAAAAAAAATTACATGATCCTGAAGGAAAAGAAAAAGCTTCTCAAGGAGCAGCTGAAAGAGTTTGTACAGCCATAAACAAGCAAGCTGCTTCCTGTTGTTTACAGACTCCTTCGTTCTGGAAAACAGGACTTGCACTGACCTTGGATATTATACCAACATGCTCCAACCACCTCCCCAACCTTTTTCCGAAGTATTTATCTCTGACCTGTCAATGGAAGAGTTTTATGAATGTGATTAAGTGTTCATTGATACTTCAAAGGTATTGATTATTTTTGTTCTCTGTACAGTGCTAAGAATGAGGAGGGAGTAGCATATTATATCCAACTCGCTCTATAAATTAAACTATTTTAATATAAATAAGTTCATAAGTTGTTCCGGATGCTTCTTAAGTCATTTAAAGCCAGTACCTCAGAACATAAGATTCTTACGTTTGAGACATTCACAAAAATTTTATATGTGAACAATCCAAGCACTTGGCGCAACACAGAACCGTTTCAAGATCACGAGATGAGATTTTCAGCATATAAAATGCTATCAGCTTTGTCCTATCATATTAGCTGCACTTTGACAGTTTATGTAAATGAAGGAGTACATAGTTTCTCATTTGAATTCACAAAATGATACTGAATGACCACAGAGTCATTGTCTTTTGCTTCAAAATTAAATAGTAAGCAGAGTTTATGCATAAGAATGCCCTTATTGTAAACGCATTGTCATTTTCTTAACACATTTTATGTTTGACACAGCAACAACACAAAAGTATCTACAAACTGGATCAGTGCCAACAGATGGCTCCCTCAAGCCATCAGTCTTGGAATCCCACCCTGTTCCCACTCCTTCCCAGAAAAGCCTGGGAAAACAGACTGGTAAGATTTATAAGTGCACACATATGATTTATGTGTGCCTGTGTGTTTTTGCATGTGCCTTTAAGGACATACATTTAAGTCTATATATGTATAAATATGTACATATAAAGTATGTTCTAAATGTATAATAAACAGTGCTCAGATGAAAAACTTTATCTGGGCTCTTTATCTAAGACCCTCCCAAACACAAAGTTTATGCAAAGAATTTTTTCTCTGTTCAGGGGAGATCTCAATTAAAAGACAAAGCTACTTAAGGAAGGACTAGAATTTAGACATCTGTAACTAGATATGCTTCCCAACAGGGTATTCCACATTCCGTACCACTTTCTCTGTTCCACATCTTGGCTAAAGGCCTGACACAGCAGGCACTGCAATACCAGCTCTGCCTGGATGGAGCTAGCGGTAGCAGTCGAACTTTGCTTTGAAGGAGGTTGGGAACAGTCATTTCAGAGACTCACAGCAAAAGGGAAAGCCACACGCTGCAAATAGCGTTGTGGAGTTAGTGACTGCCACTTGCCATATTTTGGAAAATAATTCCTCTGTGGTGTTTCTGTGGGGAAATTTCCTCATTTTGATAGAAAAGGGCAGCTTTTATTATTAAAAAATTGCTGTAGTTGAACTGCCCCATTGTTTGTGCCAATGACCACTTTGGTTAATGGTAGAAATGGAGAAGAAAAGTGCCTGATGATTAGCTGCATGTTTCCAGTTGGATGCAATTTCGCCCCTAACTGCTATCAATAAAAACAGGACCTTATTCTATACATCTGATTCTTGCTAAAGAAATGCACATACGGTTCTCTTGAAACTGGTTTTTTTCTTTTTTTTTTATATCACTTTGATATTTGCAACACTCAACATTTGTACTGTAAGCCTCTAGAAAAACACTTGAGCACACACTGCAGGTAATTTGTATAGGTGAAAAATCACATTAATTCCAGAAGGACAACCATATACAAGTAAATTTAGAAGTAGACTATCAAAGGTTTGCATTCAAAGTCAGTAATTTTTTTAACTTTACAAAGGTCCACCAGACCTCACAGACTTTTGTTTGTATAGCTCAGTCTCCAAGAATCTCAGTTTGAGCTGAAGGCCTTGCAAGAAGACTGTCCAAAAGCAATATCCATGTGCCTTGGAAGACACAAATCTTAATATTTGAGGTTTGTACAAGTTATCCTTCCTCCTAAGGGCACCATCTAGGAAACAGAATCACTACTTAGGACCACCACTTTCTTACTCTGAAACGGGCTCTGGGGTATTGATACAATAGACCAGCAAAGGTCTGCACCTGGAAGTATTTATGCCAGACACCACGTAGCTCAAGCTCCTGAGATACCTAACACAAACAAAACCCACCAGATAATTCTGACTGGCTAAGGAATCCAGCACAAAGTGCAGCCACTTTTCACAGCCAAACAGGGGTCAACAGATAGGCCAGATTACATAAGGGGATACCAACCAGAGGAATGGCCATCTGAGCCATTCCAAATATAGATGAAGATCTGACATATGATATAGAAGCCACTTCATCAGGAAGAAATGCTTCTGAATCAAAATTCAGAACACAAAGTATTTTTTTTATTATTTTACAGGAGACATCAGGCTACAGTTAACACCCAGTAGCTTATTAGAAATCAAGATTAAAGCTTTTATCTAAAAATATATACTCTTTCAACAGAAAAGGTACAGAATAAGAAATTAAACAATTCTTTCAGGTTTTGTGAACTCTTCATAGGTGAAGAGTCAAAGCTAAAGCAGAACCTAATACAAAGTAAATTCCTGGAAAAAACTACCACACAAGATTTAGAGGACTTTTTAATAAACACACATTTTCTAGCAAAAGTAATCACTAATAACCTTACTAATACAGAAGGAAGCAACCATTTTCTTATGTCCAGTAGTTTGGAATGTCTTGCCAATAAGGCAAGGACCCAAAGAAGGTTTTGTTTCAGTTCTCAGTCTTCTTGAATGGCCTTTAGCCTTGAACAATCTTTTTGTTCTAAATACAACTGAAAATTAACTATAGCTGTAAATTTTCTCATTGAATGGATTTTCATTGGAAATTACTGCAGATTTCACATCAACACAGGAGTCCCTGTCTCCATGAAGAGTGGTGCAACCCAAGATAGAAGGGAGCTTGAATTGTCTGAAAAAGCCTTTCTCCATGTCGGTCAGTACAGCAGAAATAGCGAATACAGTCCTCGATCTTTCAGCTTCCCCCTTGTCACATAGTTACTACTCTCTCTCCCTCAGTCTTTCTTGATTTGAAAACACTCTAAGAAACATGTTACCTTTTACTGTGTGCTAATTTGTGGCCTCTGGGAGAAGCTACAATAAGTGAAGGGTCCAAGTAAAGCTTCCTTAAGTATTGCCTAAGTTCATAATAGTAAGGATCAACAACAAAGCAGATAGAAGAAACAAGATCCATCAAATATTAATTTTAATATTTTAAATAGTTAAATATTATTTAAAATAATATTTGAAGCTTTGAAGTGATGTCAAATGGAGCCACACAGAGGGATAGTGTTTAAAACATAACAGATTCCCAATTTGTTAGAGACCTTTGAAGTCATTGGCCCTGCCCTGTGCTGTCCACAATATACACGAGCCATCTAGGAAGAAGGAATCCAAATTATAAATACATTAAAGCAGTTGATATAATTTAGCACATTTAAGGCAAGAAACACTAGAATTCAAAAAAAATTGGATCTAGTCTCTGACTAGCCAGAAAACGAGAATAAAATGTGAAATATTATCTTGTAATTTTAAAAATCATACAACAGAATTAAGACTCAAGAAAGGAACTGCAGAACTCTAGAATTTAATTGCTATGGCAACTTGCAAAGCAGTTTTGCAGTCGTTCTACCAGTTCTCTCATACTATAAAGCAAATATGCTGAACACTAAAATTTGAACAGAAACAGTCATTTAATGTGTTGTATTAACACACTTAAGAGTGTTATTACATGTAATGTGAATTTTGTACTACATCTGCATCATATTTCAGTACTTGAAAGTATTCATTTAGGATATAGGACCAGAGAGAACCTCCTTAGTTACAGGTCCAATATATAGCTGATTTAATTTTACTCAAATTTATCAAGCTCCAAATTAAAGCTAGAAGGGTTTTCTTACATCCACTACTCTAACAACATCCCAGTCTAAAGATGGTTTGGAACCTCATACTAAGTTCCTGACAGAACTTACTTATAACCATATTATGTCTTTTTGCTCTTTGCCAACACTTCTTTTCCTTTTAAATATTTTTTCCTGGTTTTGTATTTAATCCTCTCTAGTTCTTCCATACAGAAAGCTACCAATTCTCTCAATTTTCACTTTACTATGCTAAAGAATCCATAAATAAGTATAATAAGTATATAAACACACACATATAAAATATATATACTATACACACACACAAATACATTTAACAAGTATTTGTAAGTGTATATACACATACATATATGTACATAAATATGAAGCCATGAGATGTGCTAAACGAGATTATATAACTGTGAGGGAAAAAAATTAATTTTCAAATGAGAAAAGTATATTTTTATAGACTATTTTCACTCTTGCATTGAGATAAAGGTCAATCAATTGTATTGAAATGGCATATGGATATGCATAAAAATGAGATGCTTATATGTATAACTGTCACAGGAAGATTTCAAATGTATTTGGGACAGGCATGTATGTTTAGTAGCAGCTAGAATTCAAAATACTTCAGGAAAAAAGTTATTATTGTGGAAGTTGAAGACCAACAAATTCTGTTCGTGCCCTAATAACTCTGAATCTCTTTCCTTTTTGTATCTCCCAATTGAAGTGAATTGGTAATTCTCATGGCCACAAAATAGCCTCAATTTTTTCATGACTCAACTTGTTCAGTACCATGTAGCAAAATTCCATAGGTAATTAAAAATTTGCTCTTACAAATTTTAAGAGTATCATTTAACACTAAGTATATTCCTTTTGATGTGATAAATGAGAAGCAAAACCTGCTACTCTGCCTTCTCAACCTATGCTACTTATTATTTCTTTTCAGATTACCATATAATTTCTTATTCAACCACACGTGAAACATTTCAGCCTCCTATGAAACACTTTGTGCTTTCTAACTATTTTGACACCAAAACGACATTCAGATCAGAGCCAAATACAAATCTTTCTACAATGGCATTTCAACCTTCTGATACTGTTCTTCATTTCAGTGCAATCTACCAATTTTTTTATTCTTTGGTACACAGCCCAACAATGAGCTTTCAACTTGGCTCACTTTTGAAATTTATTCTATTATGTAACCAAACTGACTTGCAGGAACGTTTCAAACATATTCAAAAGACGGAGGTTTGCTGCATGGTCACTCATAAAAAGCCCAGTTAGCTGTTGTTATTGACATGAAAAAAATTCCCAGTGTTGTTATTCCCAAAATGCTTCAGGTAATCCCAGTGAAAACAAACAGCAGAGTTATTCCCTTAGCAGGTGTTCAGTTCAGTGGGTTTCACTGAACTAGATGGGTTTGTCACTTGATCTTTGATACATTAGGTGTGGCAGCAGAATTTTTATTACTTAAGATATTGGAAAAATATGACCAATGAAATTACAATGTTCTGCACTTGCAGTGTAGAATGTTTGTTTGTCTCACCCCATCCTGCTAGCAAATAAAAAGAAAAACAGAACTTGGATTTGCTTTTGTGCATTGGGAAGGTCAAGAATGTTAGGGAGGAGATGATTAAAGTGACAGAGCTTAACACATACCTTCTATGGGCACTGACTCGCTGTACCGGAATTAAGAAGTTGCAGCTTTATAAACTGAATTGTCACCTATCACGCACACTTAAATCACCTCAAAATGAGTTTTCAGTATGTAAAAAGTGTCTCCTTAAGAGCATCATTTGTACTGCTTTATCAGCACACCACATTCTTTGGAGGCTGTTGATTACACAAATTACTCAAAAACTTGCCATATCACTGTCTTCAGATGATGATGAAACCAACTTAAAAAGCTCTAGTTTCTTTAGCATTTATACCAGGATCAGCCAGTCCACTGTTTTTAAAGATAGCTCACTCTGAACTGATTTACCACGTGTGTAGAGAGCTGAGTTGGCATAGAGGAAGCAAGGGTGAAATGGTTGGAATGGAAGTATAATTACCTCTTTGAGCAGCAGCACTGCTGCCTGTCAGCTAAAGCAGCTTGTGGGATTACAAACTTAGTTTGTACGATTAAGATGTTTTTAACTACTTTGAGAAACCACTGTAGCCTTGCTCAAATGTAACATATTACCATCCTGACTATACGTTTTGGAAGAATTAATGTCTTTTGGCAGTCATTGCTAGTAAACAGAAAACCTGTCTAATTCATCGTTTGTTATCCAGCTATCTGATATCCCTGACACAACAATTATCCAAAGCCAAAGTCCAGGTTTCAGTGCACAGCTGGGGATTTCAATTCATATGCTCAGACTGATTAACTGGCATGAATCCCATAAGCCCCACTGTCAAGGTTACCTCAGTGAAACCTACATCATGAGCAGTTCACTCTGTTCCATTCAGTAACTCAAATTATATCAGCATCTTCTTATTCAGAAATCAAACATTAAAAATTGAAAAGCTCTGAAGTCTACAATTCAAATAGCCACCTTATTGAAACTGCCATGGGCTTTGAACCCTGAATGACTGCAAAGTGTGCATGATCTGAAAAATATCACTAATGCAACCCTCATGTTACCCCTGGACATTTCCAAGAATAAAGAGTGAGCTACATTTTAATTTCATAAAAAATTAAGCATCATAACAGAATCAACAGCAAAACAGCATTAACTGAAGGCAGTATTTGTGAGAATGTGATGAAGTAATAATTTTCACTGAAGGTGTTTTTGAATGTTTGTATGCATACTTATGTGCTTTACATATACACAAAACCACAAGTTCAATTTGTATTACACCGCATATTTCATTATATTACAAATTTCAAAGAATATAACCTTACTTCTGAAATTATGAGAAAATTGTAACATGCTTTAATTTTAAATTGCATCAGATAAGCATTTATTTACTACTGTTAGTCATTAAAACATACTATAACAGCCTCATCAATGACAGAAGGATAAGGCTTACATTAGTCAAGAAATAGTATACCAAATAGCTTATTAAAAAACTGATCATGCACCTTGTTTCCCTGGTTAATTAACAGTTAAAAATTACATTAAAATAGGATGCTATAAAGCGAAAACTCAGAAAACAAAAAAATAATAAAATATCACAAGCATCAATTTTTCAAGAAATGTCATAAGAGTCTCTGGAACCATTGAGCTAGACTTAGACAATTCCTGTCTCAACTGTGTGGTGGCTTTCATTCACTAACTTTGAAGGCACTGATTCACTAATATATTCTAAAGAACTGAGGGTGAACTAAGGGCTGCAGGTTTTTTTTATTTAGAAATAGTTATGAGAATTCTAAACAATACTGGATTTGTTAGGTAGAACTAGGTTTTATACTTAGTCTAATACACACAACATGCATAAAGCTGTAAGTCAGCCTAAGTTTTACCATGTACTTCATCAAAAGCAGTTAGACTCAGCCCTCTGAAACACAAAGCATAAAACTATTTTAAGTTGATGGTTGAGAAAAGGAGCTAGGAAAACCTTCCTCCCGGCCCCCCCAAGCTGAATGATTGACTGCTTGAATGACTGACGGCTTTCGACTCGTCTGAACATTCTTGTGGTATTTTAAATGAATTGGTTCACCTGGAGACATAAAGAGCCTAAACGTGTTGGGAAAGAGCTAGGACATGGCCCTTTGTGCTCAGTGCAGGCAGAAGAAAGACTTTCTCTGAAATCAGGAAGACTTTAGCTTTTCACATGCCAGGTGGCAAGATGACAGCAGGAGGGATAACGCCAAATCCGCGCAAGTCACACATTAGCAGGCAGCTGCCGCCCTCTAATGTGCAGACGATAAAACACAACAGCTTCTTCAATGCCGAGACTCCGCGATAACGACACTGGGAATTTTCTGGATTTGCAAACTGGTGAGGAGCTGAAAGTACTCAGGGTTCCACATAGCTCTATAAACCAATTTATAAAATGACTGACAAAGCTGGCAAAGCTTTTTGCATTGCAGTCTGTGTGCAACCGAAGTTAACACGCTACTCCATCCTCTTACACACCCTGGTAAGCAAGTACTTAGTCCTAGAAAAAAATAACACAACAAATGAACGAAATGAGAATGAGCAGATCCTGATTTTCATGATCTCAGCAAAGTCTAACATACTTGGCCAGCTCTCCCCAGTGACAAGCAGTAGAACAAGAGGAAATGGCCTCAACTTGTGCCAGGGAAGGTTCAGGCTGGATATTAGGAGGACTTTCTTTTACTGAAAGGGTTGTCAGGCATTGGAACAGACGGTGGAATTACCCTTCTGGACGTGTTTAAGAGATGAGTGGATGTTACATGTAGGGAAATGGTCTAGTGGTTGAGGCAATCTTAAAGGCCTCTTCCAGCTGAAATGATTCTATGATTCTACTTAAAAACAACCCAAAGTCATAGTCAACATCCATTTGCACAGAAACACATGAGTAGGCATCGAAGTCAATTCATGTACACAAACAAAACACAAGGACAGGTAAATGGAAACACAAGGGACAAAACAGAAACCAAAGTGAGATAAAGAAAAAAATTACAAGTGAGCCATTGCTGAGCTTCTGTAATTCTAAATGCTTACTCCCAGAATGTAGAATTTGACATGAAACCCACATCCAATGTAATGTACTAAAAAACTAACCAGTATTGTTCTGGAAGAGATGACTAGTTGAGGTCACAAAACAACAACAAAAGCCTTTACAACAAGTAAATTCTATTGTTTCTCAGATGCTTTTATCAGATTCTACATACAAAAAGAACGAAAGAACAAGGAGATGGTGACGAAATGAACCTCCCTCCAAAGGGATGCAGCAATGCTACTTGCAGGATTTTACTCTTTACTGAAGTAACATGGCATATTGAGAAACAGCACTAAGCAGCTATCCAGGTCTGATCTCATTTTACAAACTTGTAAAGCTGAAATCAGTTGAGTTGTAACATTGGAGTCAGGTTGACAACACATGATATGTGGATGACATTTAAACATCTACAAATTAAAAGAAAGAGAATTCGGTGAAGAAAATCTGAAGAACCATCAAACTGAGTAACAATAACAGGAGTGTCTAAATGCAAGATTTAGACAAAACTTCTCACTACAATTCAGAGTTAAAATGTTTAATCTTGGCATATATTTTTCTTTTTGCTGCATCTTCAGAAAAACTTTTCATTTCTGTGATTCAGGCGAGATGCACTATCCACATAAGCCACAGTATTAAAAGCAGAATATGAATGTGACTGGCATTCTACTTAATCTTTAAAACTGTGATTTCTTCTACAATGCTAAAGCATTGTTTGCAGTGCAATGTGGTAAATTATTTGGTTCAACAAATAAAGGCCTATATTTAATTCAGACATTGTAATGACATTATTTCCTTTGATCTCTGTGAATCTGCTGCAGCTCTTGGTCTAATCAGTGTGAAATATCCCAATGATTTCAGAAAGTGTAGGGCTGTGCGCTGTGCTTTTAAACCATTTCTTCCTCATTCCTCAAATAAAACTCAAAATTAGTAATCACGGCAATAGGTAAGGTTGCAGAGCTGGATGCGTTCTCAACCTGCACTGACAAAATTCAAATAAGAAACAAATAAACCTTTTGTGAAGGAGAAGCAAAGATGTTGTATTGTGTAGGATAAACAGGGAACATTTCCACCATGACATTTTCTGCTTTAGGACAACACATTAACCCTGTACATACAAAGGCAGAGAATTTAGTATCAAAATACATTAACATGTCAAGCAAAATCAAGCACCACAGGAAAACAAACATTTGCTTTTGCACATACAGGGTAGAAAATAAAATCTATAGCACTTTGACATGTTCTCAAGCAACACATCATTCAATGGAGCCATACTCCAGAAATAGCTTGTATGACAAGATTTCATTGGGAAGGTCATCATGAGGTGAGGACTTTCCATTCTTTCCTTCTTACACATAAATGTCAGAATGAATCCATTTCTGCTTGAATAAAATAGAAATATTAGTCTAATTTGACTTTCTAAGCATTCATGAAATGGTGCAAAACACTTCTGTCTGCAAGGCAAAAGTTTGGCTTGTGGTTATAGTTTCCCCAGAATATTGTTTATGCACTTTTTTACTTCCTGCTATTTAGAAAATTATTATTTAACCCACTGACCTTGCATCCACATCTGTATATAAATGCACTAATTTAAAAAAAAAAAAAGCCAGTATATTGTTATCATACACTTTACTGAAAATTTTGAGACTTCAAAGCCAATGAAGTCAGTGAAACTGGAATGACTTTCAACTAGCCACAGAATGAACAGCAATTTGCATGGAACTGCTCATCCTGCAGTGCTCTGCAAAAGCATGAGTGCTGTTGGCTTCATCTGAAGTCAAGAGGAATTGAGGACGTTCCTCACCTTTCATATCTGAGTTTGGTATTTTCAGACAGCTCTGCAGTGGCAGATGTAAAGATGCAGATAGCATGTACATAACAGGCTGTGTAACAGCAAGATTTGAACCATATGCCACAACAGTGACATTTTAATGTTAAATCTCTATTGCAATGAAAGATTCAGATTAAATTATTCCAGTATATAGGTGTTCCATGGACATGGTTTAGGACAGAAAGACTGCTTGCATGAAGATGAATCACACCTCTAAAACACATTCCATAAGGAGGAAAATGCTGCCTGCCTTTGGAAATGTTTAGATTTAAAAGCACCAATATCATTCTCTAAACATAAAATATTATTTTATTCCTTTGTTATTCCTAGAGAGGATATTCTAGAATGGCACAAATATGATATCCTGCTTCAGTCTCACTGACCTGCATGATTATGGATGGAGACACCACCGAAAAACTTTCCATTTCTCACCCACAAATACTCAGATTTGTGTCTCAGTCTCTTGGATCAAGGGCACTGTTTATAGATACTGAGCAGTACTCTATCTGCAAAAGCAATGAAAACGGGGAATTTGATAAGCATAAAAGATTTTTTGAAGATAATTAAAGAACAAAACATTTACTGGGGAAATTTTAACGAAAATAAATGAAGATCATCAAGTCAGTGAAAGGAAACACATCAGATAATCTAAGCTTCCAATCAAAATTGTATTATACGAAATTTAAGGAGTCAAACATCACACATTTAAAACACAGAAAAAGATCTGCTGTGCTTCACCCCTCCTCCCTTAATTTCATTTGTTCTGGGGACAGGAACAAGAAGGTCTGACACAAAATGCATCCAAGCCCTTGAAGTTAGGGTGATGTAACTCTTGATATTAGCTGAATGGTAAGAGCTATGACAACACTTAAATTCTCCCAGTAAACTGTCCATATGAATTATGCTGCTTTCCACTCACTTCAACCAAAGCTGTCAAAAATCACACATCAGCCTTTGTTCATCTTTGTTAGCTTGACTGGCAGTTGAAAACTATTAAACACATGAAGATGAAAAACCACCAAGTACATGAAGCTGGAAAATATTTTTAAAGGCAGTGCTTTCTAAAAAGCATGATTTCCCCAAGAGGTTTATTTGTCCTGAGAAGAGTATATTTGCCTCAATGAACTGTGAAGTAAAACTTACATTGCATAACTTAGATCCATTTTACAACCATATCTTTCAAATATTTCTGATGCTTTTTCATGGTTTAATTTTGAGTTAATCATATAACGCTATATGAAAGTGTCTGAGTTACCAGACAATGGAGTAGCGTTAGGAAATCGAGCTCCTCAAATAATGCTATTGAAGCACTTGATCAATTCCGAGCTCTAAAAATCTGTCTACAAATTTGACATGAAAACCTCATTCTTCCCCAGTGGCTGAGCTTCCAGTGGAAAATATCTGAGTAATGACTACACTTAAACCAAACAGAATTCAGGGGAAAATGTTTGTATTAGATCAGGCAAAGCAGCAGCAAACTAAAAGTCAAAACTGCATTAGGAAACATGTCTCTTATTTTGGTCTAATTATTTCAAACAACCTGACCGGGGCGGGGGAAAGAAAAGATAGAAAGAAAAAAAAAAAAGGAGTTTGTATCTGTGGGGCAGAAACTGTGTTAAAGCAGGTAAGATCAACTGTTATGAAACAGGAATTAGAGCACTGGATGAGGTACGTAACACTAGGTAGGCATGCATAGGATCAATGTGTTCTGAAGGTTCTGCTTTGGGGTGCACTACCTTTCCCCTCAGTTCAAGAAGGACAGGGAGCTGCTAGAGTTCAGCACAGGGCCACAAAGATGATGGAAGGAGTGGAGCATCTCCGTTATGGTGAAAGGCTGAGGGAGCTGGGGCTCTTCAGCTTGGAGAAGGAGACTGAGGTGTGATCTAATTAATGTCTACAAATATGTAAAGGGCAGGTGTCAGGAGGATGGAGCCAGGCTCTTCTCATTGATTTCTAGTGATAGGACAAGGGTCAACGGGTATAAGCTGGAACATAAGAGATTCCAAAGAAATACAAGGAAGAATTTCTTCCCTGTGAGTGTGACAGAGCACTGGCACAGGCTGCCCAGACGGGTTGTTGAGTCTCCTTCTCTGGGGACATTCCAAACCCACCTGGACGAGTTCCTGTGTGACCTACACAGGACCTAGGTAGTCCTGCTCTGGTAGTGGGGTTGGACTAGATGATCTTTAAAGGTCTCTTCCAGTCCTTGAAATTCTCTGATTCTGTGATACTTTTGCTGGATATTAAGATATGTTGGGAGGTTTTGTTATGTGGCTGAGAAAAGGACTAGTTCCACATGATGGGTTTTTTGGATATGTTTGCTAAGAAGTCATTAAAAAAGGGATGTGTTTAACATCAAAATAGACATAAGTAAACAAACAAATGAAGTTAAACATTCACAACCAAAAGAGAATACTAAAAAGCATAGGAGTTAAGTATTCAAAGGGAAAAAAACCATCAGCAGAAAATCCCTGCAGTGCTGCACATTGTAGCTAAAATATTAGTCCTTCTGGAACCAGTGGCAAAATTACTTGCAAATTCAACGAGCCTAAAGTTTACCATACAGATGAAAACAGAGCAATCATTAACAGTACTTTGAAAGAAAATAGAATTTGGGTAATGCTATTCATTCTAATACTATATCCAGTTTCTCTGATTCACCATAATTCCTCTCTAGTTCAATGGACTTCTAAACATAGGATTATTTATAACGAATTTTTTCTTCATCAATATATTCCATAACATTCCCTGCAGCAGCTAAATGACAGCAACACAGCATAGACTCTGCAAAGCAGAGCTGTATTTTCGTATGCAATTCTGGACACAAGATTTTTGAAAGTACTCCAGGTCAAACAGGGCCTACTTATACAGGTATTCAAACAGGACCTGAAGCTTAATTCATAGACAGCAACTTGAATTTGCTGTGCAGCAATCAGCACTGATACACAAACTGTAAATAAAGGTCAAAAATATCTCCAAAAAGCATGAATTCAGTGAGCTGAAAGACAATCTCACAGCCCAAGGTAAACCATGAAATAAGCATATTTGAAATAGATGCAACTTACGAACTCTTGCTTTAGACAAGGCAGAAAAGATAAATTTCTTCCAAATTTGTTTTGTGAAGTCTTTCTGGACATGGATTCAAATTTCAAGACATTAAGTCAATTCTTTTTTGTCAAGACGTTCTATTCATTTCAAGAATAACAAAAATTTCCTGTATATATATTCATTTTCATTTTGTTAACTTACAGTAATGTCCATGTCATTATGAAGTATAAGCATTAATAAGTTTTCTTTCAGATTTAACTTGCCTCCTTATATATCTCTAACACCTCCTTTCCCTTCCTCTCAATTTAAAAAACTCAAACAAACAAAAAAAAAAGCTTAAAGAGGTAAGTTACTTACAAGAAGAAAGTTCACTCTAGGAAAAGTTCATACAGAATATTTCAGTTCTGTTGATTGCCCTAGTCACTGGTGAGAGCACTGTTCTTTAGGCTGATCTGGAAAAAAGCGAGTTAAAAAAGGGACTGCAAGTCAGAAATGTAAATGCTCTTGACTACTGACACGCTTTGCCAATATATCTTGAGCAGGTCAGTTAACTTCCCTGGGTTTATTTCTAAAATTAATATATAATTTTATCCATCTTTGAATAGCATTTTAATCTTGTGCCTTCAAAGTCATTCCAAAGAGAACTATACACATTTCTTACTGAAGTCAAAAGAACACCAGATAGGGGTGGATAAATCCTGATATTCTGTGTCAATATGTGATACCGTTCTCTAAATAAACCATTGGAACAAAGCACAGTCATTAACACAGAATGAGTCCAGATTCACACTGGTCATTTGTGATTCCCCAGACACAGTAAATTAGGGTTAAGTTCACATACTTCACCAGTTAAATACAGCGAAGTCTGTCAATGCTCAGATTTAAAATATGTATGTTTAAGAAATATAATTATACATATATACTTGTTAAATAATACTGACATTGTTTCCCTTCCTCCAAAATTATCAATTATATTTCATTAATGCACATAATTTCATAGTGCTTACAGTCCTCTGGAGTGATTCCAACTAGTGCCATCACAGCAGTCTTCTTTCTGTGGCCAAGAAATAATTTATTTAAAGCACACCTCTGCTGAGCAAGGACAAGCACAAGTACGCTCAAGAATATAGTGTTAAATATATTCAGTCTTCGTGCTGTCTTATCTTCAAGGCTTTCCATACCATAAGTTAGCCCAATTTTCACACTGTGAGGAAAACAGAACGTCCACAGATCCTTCAAGCCATTTACTGCTACATTTAATAGCATTTGCTAATTTTTTTCATGTAGCCAAATCCTCAGTGTCTATAGTCACACTGAACCTAATTACACGAGCTAGCTCCAGTACTTGTAGTCATTAGACAAACACATTTGTTAGAACAAAAATACGCACTGCAAATTCGTTCATATTTATAAAACTATTAAGATCAAGTTCTAACTTTTCCAGACCTATTCTGCTGCATCCCAGCTGACTCAGGTAAGTGTTTCTGGACTGATAATGCCTCCACTTTCCCCATTACTATTTATTTTAAGTGCTGTTTATCTTAGTTTCTCAAAGTTCACTGTCTCCGAGTGACTTCCTAATTACAAATATGCACTCTGCACACACTCAATTTCTTCTTACTTTTTTTGATATTTCCTCTGTTCCTTTATTTCAATGTGCTAATAATAAAGGTCTTTTGCATGTACAGAGAAAGGAATTTATTGAAAAATGATGAGATGTATTTAATTTGTCCCCTTTTATCCACTCATATCAGCTTCATTGTCCATACTACAAAGTAACACTTAGTAATAATTAATATTCCAAAGACGAGCCTCTTAGTCTTGCTGTTGAGTGTTCTGCGTGAAAGAGTGAGTTGATTTCATAAATACCAAAAACTTATTTCCAATAAAAATTATTTTCCAATAAGCATAAGATATATCTACCCAAATTCCTTTTAGTAATAATTGGGATATACTTTTCTGCAGTCAAGATTTACAAGACGTTGATGTAACATTGTGTTTTAGATGGAATTTTGAACATGGAATGTTTTGATCAAAGTCCAAAACTTTAAAATCTACTACTAAGCAGTTATCTCTCCAAATCACAACTGCTTTTTGATCAAGAAAGATCTTAGTAGTTCAATTTGCTAGACTGAACTTCACTGCAGAACAAAAAGCAAATCTTTCTATGGCTTTGGCACAATAGCCTTTTAAACCAAACTATCCTTGGAAAATATTTTGCTGTGACACTCCTTCTAGCAAACACTTTATAAAGAGTCTCTAGAATAGAATCAAACTTCTAATAAATGCAGACTCCTATGTATATGAAAAGGGAGGACAAGTCAACTAAATGTAAATCATCTGCTGTTCACTGCTGTCTATATTAAATTCAGATTCTCAGTTAAATGTATTAAAAATTAATTAAAAATCATTTCAGCTCTTCACAACACCAATTTAAACCAAAATGCTAGTATGTAAGAAGACCAGATTTTTAAGTGACAAAAAGTGTAAGCAGATTCATATAGACCCAAAAATAGTACACTGAAGTTTTACTTTGTTCAGTGGTACAACTTGTAAATAGTTGGACTTTCAAGTACTAACATTCCTGGTTTACTTGCCACGATTCTATTGATAAAGGCCTGGGGCACTGCTCGGCACACAATCTTTCTTTCTTTCTTAGATTTACCTGTTATATCTTTATTCTGAGCAGGTTTCAGCACCTCCCATGCCTTACAAGATGGAAGAAGGAATAATTGTGGTGTGATTCTACTGATCCATCAGAGAATAATAAATCACAATAATAGCTGTCAACAACTGTCCAGCAATTCAGACCCTGAAAATCCTATACACATATTTCAAGTTTTAAAGCTTATCACTAGAAACATGCCTAGAAATACCAGGAGGACAGACCGATTATGAAACAAACTGAAAACTCTACCCATGCTCCAAAGAGAGAACAAGCCAATCAAAATTTGTACGTTCAGAAACAGGAACACAAGTGGTTATAGTGCAGGTTATCGTGCTGAAAACAGGACTCCATAACTGAAATCTGTCCTAACGCTTGGCCTGTTCAGTCATACAGAATCCCATAAAGCAACTCCCAGAACTGCCTGCAAATAAATCAGCTAATTTTAGTTAAGCATTCCGTAAACAAGTATCTCCTAGTGCTTTTCTTACAGACAAAGCTTCAAGTTTCCCTGGCAATTCCACCATTTAAAAACAAGCAAGAAAAATGAGACAAAACCCACACCATACAGCTGGTGATCCTGATAAAGACCTACGGTTAACTGACAGTGGTGTAAACTCCTTATGTCATATTGTTTAAGCACAGAAGAAAGCTCAAATGCAAATAATTAAGATCTGATGTTTGCTTTTTCCACTGAAAAAAAACTGCAGTATTTATGTTTAAGTATTTAAGTAGTATTTATGCAGTATTTAAGTTCACAGTAACAACTGTGAACTATGCTATTAATGTCTGGTTTAAAAATGCTTGTGGCAGGATCCTGTTGGGAGGAACAAAAATAATGTGTTTAGACAAAACAACAGTGAGAAGTGCATTAAGAAAATTAAAAGCAGTGATTACAGAAGAAAATGGTGTATTCTCCTCACAAAGTTAATCACATATAACTTCTCTTAAAATGGACTAAAACACTGTTATTCTGAATTAAATCTACATTTCTGAGAGGACATTTTTTTGAAGTATATGCAAATCCTTCTTTTATTTAAAGACAGAAATATAGCTCAATATCATTTTTGTTTCTTTGTGCAATTTTCAGGTTAAATGCATTGGTACTAAATGGGATGAGGAGTCTAGTTGAATTAATGGCTTCATTTATTAACTTGGATTTAAGAGTCTACATCTTCAAAAACAGATCATAAAATTGGTACACCTTAATTTCAAGTAAGGGATGAAATTAAAATTGCTGTCAGTTTAGAGAAGCAGTTCACGTCAAACTGACATAAGGAATCCATTTGCGAGATCTCTGACTCTAAATCCACATCTAGATGTACATCCTTTCACTGACTAACCATGAAATTTAGCTGTACATTACAAGTGGCTAAAGCAATACAGTACACATTTGTTTCCTTGCTTGTTCATATTAAAACATTCAGTAGTGTTTGTTAATGCCATTTAAAACCAGTTTTAATAATTTGTCTTTTTTTCTGAGATATATGAACATAAATATTCTGGTGATTATTGCTCAAAATTTTAAAGATCATACAACAGTGAACCAGAGGTTTGGGAAACCTATACTCCAGGTAGACAGAAAATATCCATCCTGACATCTTGCTGTGTGAGGGTTTCTGGCAGCCACTTCTGGCAAAGCATCTTGCCAAAATCTGTCTAGTCATATTGCCATCAGTCACATTGATTCCACTGTTAAATTTAACGAAAACAAAACTTCACAAGATGGCACCAAATTCCTCTTGAAAAGCAACTGCTCTGTTGGATCTGTAATCAATTAAGCTTTGTGTGGCTGGTTTTTTTTTAAACACAAACAGGTGAGACTATACCAGCTAGAGATATCTGTGAATGTTACCAGCTATTCTGAAGACAGGTTTGCATTCCAATTGTAGCCGACTGAAGTCTGGATGTGGAACTCCTAATAGAAAAAACAAAACAAAACAAAAAAAACCAACCAAAAACATGCTGAATGCCATTACAAGCCCTTGGATCGTTGAGTAAGAGGATCAGGAAAGTTTTGTATCTCAGACAGGTTTAGCTTAAGGTCAACACGACCTGCAAAGGCTTCCTTGTCTTACGTTCTACACACATTTGCTTCCAGAGACCAACCCTCCTGTTCAAAGCAACTTCAGCTTGGGCAGGTTTACTCAGGACCATGTCTAGTTGGACTGCTGAATATCTCCAAGTATGGAGACTCTACAGCCTCTCTAGGTAACCTGTTCCAGGGTTTCATCACCCTCACAAGAATGAAGTTTTCCTTACATTTAAAGACAACTTCCTATACTTCAGTCTGGGTCCGTTGCCTCATCATGTTGCTGGACACCACTGAGAAGAATATGTTATCTTTAATTATTTCATTAGGTGTTTATGCATGTCAATAACACCCCTTGAGTTTTCTCTTTTCCAAGCTAAACAGTTCCAACTCTCTCAGCCTCTGTATGACAGCTGCTCCAGACAGTTGTCTCTTAATCACATTGCCAGCTTTTCATTGGACTTGCTCCAATATGTCCACGTCCCCTGTCGTGGTGGTGCAGTTTAGGCCCATCCGGGAACAAAGGACTATGATCAGCAATAAGTACCAAGGTCTGTTGGAACCCTTTAAGGAGGGGAAAGGACACCATTGCTGTGATAGTGCACTTTTGGCTCACTGTCAGCTTGATATTCACCAGGAACCACGTTGTTTTGGTTGCGTTTTTTTGGCTTTTTTTCTTTTTTTTTTTTGGCACAGTGGCTTTCCATCTGGCCATCCTCTTTCTCCTCCACAGGTACAAGACTTTACATTCATTTTTTTAAATTAATATAAATCACAGTGTGATAAAGTGAGTTGCATATGAAGAATTTTCTTTCCTTCCTGTCCTTTCCATCTCACCTTTTCACTCCCTAACATGTATGTTTTCAAAACTCTAAAATTCAAAGCAAAGCTTGGGAGACAAAACAAAAGCTACCAGGTTTTACAGAATTTTAGCTTTAAGCCCTAGTGCAGAATGACTGTCATGAGTGTTTTCAGCCCTCCCTGCACATGCACAGACCTGAACCAGAACTATCCTTAAGAATCCACTGCACATTGAAGTTTACTGACAGAAATTCACTCACAGTGAAGCTGTAACTCAAGGTTATAACAGGACCTCAAGAAAGGACTATTCCGTCATCTCTGCTCACTGTTATTTTCATTTATAACATTTTGAAATCCTAAACATGAAACCTATTATATGAACTTTTGTCATCTGACTTACTGTCCTTCTGTGAATGCAGCCTGTATGAATTTGCTTGTCATTTCCTTAGTTATTCAACTTCATGAAAAGTTTATTTGTGTTTGTTATGGAATGAAATAAAACGATCTTCCTTCATGTTCCATTACAAATACTAAACCTGAAGTATTAAAGCACCTCAGTTTAACAGAAATTTATTTAGTATTTCAGATTTGGAAATAAGGAACACTACAGAATTTTCTTGTTTGTTCTTTAGGTAAAGTTCTAATGGCAGTTAATTAAATCTATTGCAGACAAAAGTTTGCTTATTGTTACATTTTAATATTAAAAAAACCCTTCTGTATTATTTCTAAGTGTTGTGCCTTATAGCACAGATTGTTACTCTATTTGGGAGAAAGCATATCTATTTTCTGTAAAATATTCAGGATGAAATTATGAATTAGCAGATTCACATAGAAACTTAAAAACAAAACCAACTGTGATGGCTTAAACAAATTTCTCTGCATATTTGTACACAGCCATTGGGAAAAAAAGTGCTTAGAGAAGCTTCTCTCAATGTTTTCTTCTCAGGAGCTGCTGGCTGAGAAAATGACAAATGCTAGTCTTAAACTAGACTTTTCGGTTCTAAGCAGATTTACTCATAAAGCAGTGAGTGATGTCTGCCTGCTCTTATATGAAACGTATGGAAGAAGAACAGAATTTTCCATAACAGCTCAACAGCTCATCATTTGGATCATCTACTCATCCCACCTTTCTCTGAGAAATCAAGTATTCACCTGGCTGTAGTAAAAAGTAAACAGATTATGCTGACAAAGTCAAAGTCAAAATTATTTCATTTAATTATGGAGATCAATAGACATTATCACTGACTCTCACTATGTGAGTAAATCTTAGAAAAGGAATTAGAAGTCTTTCAGGAAGCACATTCAAAAGCCTCAATCAAGTCAGTGAGATTAACTCCAGAGACTAATTGACTTCACATTAGGCTGAGAGACTACCCTGAATTTGTACACATTACCCATGGAATGAAGTGTTGCAGTTCCTACCTCTTGGGCCTTATAATTGGCAAGACTGAACTGCTACATCAGGCTGAAATGCCAGTAAACTTAAATCTCTCCTGAAAAAGCACTTCCTTTCTTTGAATGACACTTCCTTCACCAGCCTGTCCAAGAAACACACTAGTACCTAGGAGGAAGTCAGATGTTCAGCTATGTCAAAAGAAAGCGGGGGGAATATCAAAAGAAAAATAGTTCAAAGAAAAGGGAAGGAAGAAAAACAATGAAAGACACAATTCAATTGTTTTATTTTACAAAAAAAACAACTTTTAGATTTAACTGTAAAACCCTAATTAAGCAAAAATCGGACCAATAAAATGTCAGAATCTCAGTGTCAAAATTCCAATAACTCAACACTGTCTAACTTTTAGCAGACACCAGAGTGTCTTACCTCTGACTTTCTTGACTGAGGAATACAGACTCCCAACAAAGATGCTAGAAATAATATCTGGCTTTTGCTAAAGTGATTTTAATTAATTTGAAATCACTGTTTTGCAAAATGGTGCTCTTAGCTTTGGATATTTGGGTAATGAGTTCAGTGAATTTTTGTTTGAAGGAAAATTCTAGTTGCTCCACAAAAGAGGAATCATAATTCCAGCATAAGGGTGAGAAAATGCAGAGTTTGTGAAGTATTTTAAGACAATGGATTCCACATGAATCCACATTTGGAAAACACATCAATAATTTGCTTAATTTTTCTCTCCAATCTGATCTCAGATAAAAAGTTTTTAAAGAGATTTATGCATTTTAACTCTTAGAAATGTGCATATTTTAATATATAAGAATATAATATGCTAAAACATTTACAAAAAAATACTGAAAGGAAATAAAAACTTCTCAGACCAAAATTAACAATTTATACTGCTGGTTTTGGTATTGGACAAAACTCAGTAACAGTTTATTCAGACACCAAACATTACAGTGTTACTATTTAATGGTGCTTGACATTCACATATTACTTTAGTATCAACATCCCATGTTCATACATGACAAACATCACAACCTTTTAAAGGAAAAATGCAAGTCTCATTTGTCCGTGAAAAGTAAGATTTTAAAAGCATCTTGGAGTTGACATGATCAAAAAAACCCTTATGCGATCTGCAATCTCATGTACTTCAACAAGAATAAATGAATAATAAGGGCAAAAGTTTTATACTGCCTCCATCATAAAAGCATTATCCACAAGGAGAATCCTTAATTCCACTGAGTGGTTTCATACCATTTTAATATTTGACCCAACTAATTAAAAAATCTTATGTATCTGAGAACAGTTATGTCACTGTCCTGTATGTGTCTACTTCAATGTAAGAAAAAAGTTCCACCTCTTTCTGAATAGAAAAGCCGTTTTGATGTTAACACCGTAAAGACTGTGGTAAAAATATCAGTCTATGGAATGTTTAAATAAATAATGCCTCTAGAAAATGAAAGCTTTTTCAAAAGCCCAGCTTTATAAAAGCATCACTCAGACAACCCTGCTATGATATAAGTGTTCTTCCTACAGTTATTTCCATCATCCAAGTGAAATTCTTGGTGGTTAGTATCACCTAATATAGCACTATCTTTAGTAGATGACTGTCTTCTTACCTCACTGTTAGTATTCAAACCCTACATGTTAATTAGATAATTACCTTCTGCTGGTAAATGTGCAAATTTCACCATTCATGACATCTTCCATCATCATTAATGTTACCATTAGGTAGTATACATCATGTGTTTAACACTCCTTACAAAATTATCATAGGAGGGACTCCTAACTCCTGATTTATTCATCAAATCCCTAGTCCGTCTGCAAGTCTGTGGACAATATCATCAGCAAATCTGAATTCACTACAGAATGGCTGGTACTTGCAATAGCACAGTTCTGTAAATGCAAGAAGTGAAAACTGGTTACAGATGCATCAGACAAGTGGCAAGTCCTATCTTTCCTCTAGTCAGACATAAATTTCTTTTGAGACAAGGGTTAAAAGAGGTTTAGGTACACAAAAGAAAAAAAATCTTCCTACTCAACAACATGAGTCGTTTTAAGGCATTTCTTATAGGCATAACCTGGAGATTTATTTAGCATTGCTACTTGACTACATTACTGATCCAAGGGAAGATAAAAAATTCAAGATTTCAAGTATGTAGCAAAGGGAAAAAATTTTGATTCTCTAAGTTACAGAAGCATATATACAACTTACTGCCTGCATTTAAATTCAGATCCTTTAATGAAACTGAACAAAAGCATGTGCTTAAATACTTCGAATGACAATGACAAATTAGAAACACTTTTCTTTACGGTATATCACATGTGCTGAAATCTTCCAAGTCGATTTGCAAATAGAAGGGATATTCCACATGCATGCTATGCACTGACTGCCACCAAGTTGTTTACAGAAAGAGGAACAAATAATTGCCTTTAGAGGCCTGATACTGTAAATTCACAACTGTTGTTTGTTGCATACTTTCCATTGTCATTAACTGTTGGAGAATATTACTAGAAGCCAAAGAATTTAGAAGTCACACAGCTGAATCTGTCCCTTGTATCATATAACCATATTCTACTTGAATAATAGCTTTTTAGATTAGCAGCCCAAACAGATAACTAGCACAGAGTCCTGAGCTTTTGCAGTGCTCCACCTAAGAAAATACTCTACTCTTACGTGTACCTATTTTCTAGTTGAGAACTCATTTCCTGTACCATTCAAGTAGTATCTCAAAGCACTTTTGGAAAGAAAAAAATAGAGCAGAAGATACAGAATACATTCCAGAAACTCATGGTGCAAAGGAACGGTCTGAGGCCAAATTCTGACCTCATTTTTGTGCATGCAGTAATCAAAGTTAATAAATAGGATGGCACAAGTCAGTCTTATGTTGAATACATTGCAGTACCCAGCCACAAAGGCAGAATATTCTGAGGAAAAGAGAGAGAGAAAGGAAATGGAGATACAAGCATGCAGGAGTCAAAATTTTGTAATTTCACTGCCTGACAAACCTCATACTGCAGAAAAAGTCAGAGGGCTGAGCTTTGCTCTGTTATTTTTTAAGCAAGAAAATCCTCTTCTATTCTGCTTCCCAGACAACTGTGTCTTCTTTTCAATCCCAAATAAATTTCCTAATTGGCATTGATTTCAGATAGCATAGAGCTTCTTTTAAATCACAAGTTTCTCTTGTATACTTAGGCAAACCCCAAAGCACAGAAACTTTGCTAGTCATTTAAAGATGTTTTCCATGAACAGCAGAATTGTCAAATTCCAGCCCTTGCTACCACCACGTCCTCTGTGAACCAAGGCAGGATAGATACAGTATACACTGGCTCTACCAATGAGAACCAATACATACTGAATTTTCAGTCTATTGCTTTCAAATACACTGTACAAAAGCTGAATTCTCCCTAACTTTCAGTAGAGGCATTCATGTGAGTCATCCTAATCTGGTCATTCAACAGCTTTCCCAGTACTCCCAGATTATTTGCTCTGCGATTGCTACTCCTCATTCAAAGCAGCCAACAGGGGCATTGGAAAGGACTGACAGGCAGATAGACTGCATGACTAAAGAAAACCAACTTTCACAGGAAAAAAAGCACAGTAGAAAAATTTATTTTAAAACAGTAGCAATAGTTCTGGATTCTTTATGCTCCCTAATATTTCCAGCAATTAAAAACAAACCAGAAATGAAATCAGATAGCCTGTTATTTTAGTAGCTTGTCCATACAGCTGACAGAAGAAGAAAATGGATTTATTTTTCATGCTGAAAAGCTTTTATTCTCACTTTCATACAACTCAGTAAATTGCCTAGAGAGTAATCTCTTCTCCCCTATGATCTCCTGAATATCCATACATACATACACAAAAGATGGATGCTGGCAGGCAGAGTTGTCAGGAGGAATTTCAGCAGAAATAAATTGTTTAGTACTTATTATGGAGCATAACAGCTATAATTTCATTTGAACTGTCGGCACCAGTAAGCTTATAAAACTTCGAGTCGAGATCTAGCTATACATCACTGTATAGCCATTGGGAATTTCCCTGTGCACACTTCACCACAAAAGTAACTCAGAGCTTTAAACGTTACTGTACTTGAAAGAATGAGAAGGAGGCCTTGCGCTTATCTCAATACTCAAAGACACAGCTGGTATCAACTGCAAAGGAGTTTACTATCAGTATTTAACAGGTGTTTTCACAGCTATTCCTGTCCTCTGCCAAAATGCAAACTAGCAATTTGAATACATATGCATCTGAAAAATGTTCCAAAGGTAATTCAAGTATCAAACATAATACAGGTATGCAAACATGTATATATGTACGCTGTATATTAGTTGGACAGGAAGCATGTTTTTTTCTGAATATCACTGAAGTACCATAAAATATTACAGAAGCTACATAGAAGCACATAAAATTTAATGTAGATTAGATACTTGGCTAAAGATTATTGTCACATCATCAGACAGTTCTTTAGCTAGGATTTTGGCGAAGCTTCTATATCAAAATGCTTTCATTTACATGGTATGATTAAACCAAACTACCACATATTTTCTCGGTCTGAAAAAATACATACGACCAGAATTATATTAGATTGTGCTGCTTGTGTATGCTCTGAAAGCACAGGATTAGTATATGAGATAAAGGCAACGAAACTTGGCTAATTCCAGAGAAAGTGCTTTGAATGTAATAAAGAAAAATTTCACAGTGGTATCATTTCTTCTTAGAAACTGCAGATATAGCTGCCTCTGATAGATGAAACTAACCACTCTGCAAGCAGACACAAAAATCTATATGAGAGCTTAGGGACTCAAGAAAAAAATAAACCAATGGTTGTCTACAGAGGAATTAATTTGCTATGTCTTTCAACACTGCTAATCAAGCATGATATGCATTCTTTCTGCCAAATTGAGATGTATGGGTAGACTTGTGCAATAATGAAAGAATACTACACATATTTGCTGCCTACCATAGATTGGATAGGGAGATAAAGTGAGCAGTGAACTGCTCAGTGCAGACAAGCAGGACAGGCTAACAATTCAGTACATGAAAACACCAAGGGCTGCTGTAGTGAAAGAAGAGCACGTGTGGTAAGAAAATATTAAAAAAGTTTTTACTTTCACGATGATAGAGAGCATAAGCAAAAATTTGTGTAGAACAATAGAAGAATGGAGGAATACAGCAACACAGAAAACAGGACAGATGTGAATGCTGACAAAGGTCCCTGAAAAATACAGCATTTCTTGCCTACATTAGGTGATCCTTGTAAGGACTGATTTACTTAATTGGATTTGTTTATGTATTGTGATAGCAATGTGACAAAGATTACAAGGAAATACAGAACAATCACTCCACCATTAAAATTTATAGTATATCACTGAACATTTCTTGTATCTTTAAAACAGGAATAGGTTGGTGCTTCTACTTCAAGTGGGAAAAACATGTCTACCATTATTTGCTGTAAACAAAAGGGAGGCTATTTCATTATTTTTGTAATTAGATGTATCTGAATTCAGGTAAAGATGCAAAATAATTTTCATGCTCTCACATAAGGCTTATGTAGCTTTTAAATGAAGAGGAAAGTCTGTATACTACCTTATCTATTAGTGTCCCGGTTTAGGCCCATCAGGGAACAAAAGACCACGATTAGCCTCAAGTACGAAAGACTTGAGGATTGCTAAAGGGCAGGGAGAGCTGAATTGCCGCTTAAGGTGCAGGACAAAACAGAGCAGGTTGCTCGGCTTGGGAAAAAAACAGAAAATAATTTAATACCAACTAAAGCATAAAACCCCAAAAAACCAGAACCAAAACCAA
>WBNH01012619.1:39742-54597 GCA_013401255.1 Urocolius indicus
CATGGTCGCCTCCATCTTGTACCACCCTTACACCTCCTGCCAAGCACTTCAAATTCCCGTCCCTAAATAGTGACTGCAGAGGCACCAGATTGGCCCAGCCGGGCTCTGAACCCAGGTGTCAGGGGAGAGCCCAAAAACTTTTATCAGGTCTTCACTGCAACCTACTCCCCCTGTTACCAAGCAAAAGCAACTCCTTGCTAAACCATGACAATTAGCTTTAACTATTTGGCAACAGTTACATTATGAACACAATGTATAAGGATTTATGGGCAGAAGTACCAGCATCACCTTTGGTTACCATAAATAACTGTCACTACAAAGTTAATGATGTCTGTAAAATTTCCTGACAGGCTAGTGTCTCACCTGGAGAAACTAGGGAATATAGGCAACAAGAGGATAAGAGCACAGATTTTTTTTTTCATGCTACTGATCATAATTATTCACATTGCTTAAAAGTAATTACTAAAATGGAAACTTTCATTCTACTAAACACTTCTCATGGATGGATCCTTACTACTTCATCAGATATCATTAATCATGACAGAGTTCCACCTGTGTAAGCAAACATTAGCAACTGAGGTCCATGTAATTAGATTTTCAGAGCACGGATATTGTATTTTCTATAATTCTGTGAGCTTTTTTTTTTTTAGATTATCTGCTTCATATCAGAAAAGCAGACTAATTGTATTTTTTTTTATGTTTATACATTTACCAAGTCTTACCTAGTATTTCTTTAGCATAGGACTTAATAGAGAACAGAAGTGACAAGGTTTCATTAGTCCTTTGAATTAAAAGTTTGTGTCAGCATGGCCCAAAACTGCTTGAAATTGGATTAAGAAAATCTGCCTGCATGGACTGAAATAAACAGTTGTATGATGTAAATAGAGATTTTTTTTTTTTCCTTAATTTTGCTTCACGAGCAGAGGTATTGTGAAAGTTTCCATTAAGATTATAGCCTTAGTGCAGGCTCACAGAGAAAAACCTAGAAAACATTCTGCAAGTATATCCCAAACACTCAAACCAGAAGGAGAATGAAGATTCACTTAAGGAAATTCTAAAGTGAACACCAAAATTCTTCTAGCTGGCCTCAGGCACAAAAAGTTACACTTCATAAAAATGCAGGGGCCTCAGAAGATTTTTAGGAACCTCAACCACAATTTTTTTCCCGAATTGAATCTTCCTTCCATACAGAACCCTACTAACTCCAGTGCAGTTCCCTCTTCCTGCACGCCATGCCATACAACAGTTTAGTTTGTACAGAAGCAAGAGTGAAATACAATCCCACATTTGCAAACATCAAATCAATGTCTTTATTATCTACCTTTGCTCATGCTCCTCAAGATACTAAAGTATCTTCCCAAGTATGTGACAGATAGATCTGGACTTTCATAGTTTAATTTCTAATGCATACAGGCAGCGTTTTAACTCACATTTCTTTCACAAAAATACAACTATTGGTTTACATGTCTAACTTTAGGAATTAATTCATGCATCCATTAACCCTTTCTCATCAAACTTAGCATGAAATTTCATCAGAAAGTATTAAGTGCTTATACCTGACATTCTGTGGTTCTAAGTTGGTTATTTGGAGGGTGTTATCCTCATGGCTACGCAAACAGATTAAACATAGAAATTTCCCAGATTATATATGCTATAGTAATGTGATAAATACACAATATAATCCACATAAGCAATATAAGAGAACGTCATGTGCCCTTGTTGCAAGGAAGGCCAACAGCATCCTTGGGATGTGTTAGAAAAAGCCTCACCAGCAGCCCAAGGAAGGTGGTGTTTCTTCTTTACTCAGATGCAGCACCACCAATGCTGCAACACTGTGTCCAGTTCTGCACCTTCCACTACATGGCACATAGACATACTAGAGAAAATTCAATAAAATGCTGGCAACATGATTAAGAGACAGGAGCGTGTTATACAAGGAGAGATGGAAACATGAGACTAGAATAGAAAGCTCAAGGGGTGTTATCTATGTGTATAAACAACTGATGACATGAGTAAAGACAACAGAGCCAGACTCTTTCCAGTGGTGTCCAGTGACAGTACATAAAGCAATGGGCACGAATTGAAACAGGAAAGCATTTAACCATGAAAGCATCTTTCTTCTTGTAAAGGTGATCAAACACTGTGTAAGCTGACACAGAAACAACCACAGATCTCATTTCCTCATGAACTCAGGGCCTCTGAAACAGTCCCCAGTCAGAGGCACATAGGAAGGGACACAGGCCTGATAGAGCTCAGTCCTGTCAGCAGCAGAGCAAAAACACAAAGACTTAGAACCTGCTGCTTTTGCCCATAGAGACTGGCTTTCAGGCATAATTTTCCACTGTGCTCTCATCTTTCTCTCAGCGGGGCAGACATCTCAAAAATGTCTGATAGCTGCCTCTGGGTCCACCACAAGCCTATGTTATCTAAATAGGGATGTTCTACTTGCTGAGCACACAGGGTTAAACAATGATTAGCAGCATCAATATATGTGTTTTTCAACGCGCTAGCTGCAAGTCACTTGAGCGTGTTTCCAATCCTCCTTGCTCATCTTCCATTATCTTCACACACACTGGAACAGGACATCCAAAAGCCCACCTAGATACAGTCCTGAGCAACCTCGCTAGCTCTACCATAAAGCTCTTTTTGAACTACAGTCTATATTAATCAGCTGCTAAACAAAAGTAACTATTGCTGAAATGCACATCTAGCATCAGGCTCCCAAGACACGAAAATGATTATGATTAGACATCTGCTGATACAAACTTTTCGAACCACACTGCATAGCACCAACTTCTGGTGACCAAAAGTTGGTTTATTTTTTTTTCCCCCACACTGTGAAATAACACTTCTAACCACCTCAGAGATAATTTTCATACAACAAATAATACTGAAGTTTAAAAAGAAGAAATTTAATATAAACAACATCTATATAACACAGGATAAAAAGACTAAGCATCAACCTTGTTCTGATTTCTGCAAGTAAATGAAAGTATCTATTGCTTGCATACTCAATGAAATATGAAAATATGTATCGCAACACAAGTGTCCTTCTGACCCTGTACATGGATCCTCGATGACGAGGGGCATCTCCGCTTTCACTAAGAGCTTTAGAATATGGGAAGTGAGAACTGCTGAGCTTGCTCTGGCACGAGCCAAAAGATGTAACTATGAAAAATGCAAGTGTGCCGAGTAGAACATGAACACATCATTGCAGACTGCTGAATAACATTTAGGCTACAACATATACTAAGAAAATAAGCTACTTTGAAGTACTTTGCTTGTTAACACCTTGCTCCACTGTCAAATAACCTTAATATCGCCATATATCCTTTTGATTTGTTAAGTTTTCCAACGAGAAGAAACGAGTCAGTAGTTTGAGACACTTTACTTGATTACGCAATCACCGTTCAATTAATTCTGCTTTCTTGCATGAGAAACTATTAAGAGTCAGATTTGGGACCTGGTAGTTTCCAAGGTTTAAATACAAGCATTTTTTAACTAGACTATGAAAACGGAACAAAGGAATAAATACATTAAACAGGAAAATTCTAGATAATCAGGAATGTTTAGGAAGGTCTCTGTTCCCTTGTTTTGTTTGCTATGCAGAATGCAGTTTCTCACACCGGAGCACACGGAAGGATGCCTTCTAATGTGCTATAACCAAAATAAAATCACTATGTTGCTTTTTGTTAAAAAAAAAAAAAAAAAAACAAAACAACAACTTTGGGAAGCGCATGAAGTCACATACGTCTTTGTTTTACAATGAGCTGCTTTATAGAGGGTGTAAGACACCCCATCACGCTGCAACTGTGCTCTACAACATTGAGGTTTTACTGAACCGTTGGAGGTCTCCTACGGCCAATACCAAATTCTGAAGCACCCTAGCGGCTCAGTTTTCCTTAGGATTTACTAGCCTGGGCCTATTCTCAAGGTAAGATCGCACAGACAGAAGCCCAAGCAGTCACACGCTCTCCCAACTTCTCTTTAGGAAGAGCGAAGTGAGAATGAGGAGCGGACAGCTGCACCGGCAGAGCCTAAGGAAGGAAGGGACTAAGAGAGCAGTCGCAATGAAGCTCCGAGGAAGGCGCCGAGAGCCGAGCACGCCGAGAGCCGAGCGAGCAGCCAGCCAGCCAGCCAGCCAGCCAGCCAGCCAGCCAGCCAGCCAGCCAGCCAGCCAGCCAGCCAGCCAGCCAGCCTGCCCACTCACAGCTGCCCGCTTCGCTTCCCGCCACGCTCGTTTAAAGGCGCCGGTGACGTCACCGCGGAGCGGACAGCCGTCAGGCGCGTTCCGCAGCGGGGCGCACGTGCGCCGCCCCCCGCCGGGCCGTGGGGCGGGGCCGTGGGGCGGGGCCGTGGGCGGGGCCGNGAGCCCGCCGTGGCTGCGGCTGCCCGAGGTGGCGGGCGCGGAGCCGCACCGAGCCAACGAGCTGCTGCTGCTGCTGCCGCCGCCGCCGCCGCCCGCCCCGCGCGGCCCAGCGCCCCCGCAGCATCACGTCGTCTACTTCCCGGGGGACGTGCAGGTACGGCGCGGCGAGACGAGGGCGATGAGCGGCGGCGGCGGCGGCGGGCAGCGGGGAAGCGAGGCTGGAGCGAGCCGCAGGCGCTCCCTGCGGGGCGCGGGGCGCGGAGCTGCCATTGCCCGGCCGCGGGGACCCCGCTGCGGGGAGTCCAGGCTCTCCCTCCCCTCCCCTTNTCTGCCGGCCGCCGCCTCCGCGCTGCGGGGGCTCATCGGCCCCGCCGCCCTGTGTCTGGGCAGGAGCATGAGCCTGTGCGGGGCGCCGGCCGCCTGCGCCGCGGGCTTGTCGTCGGCGCGGCTGAGCCCGCCGTGGCTGCGGCTGCCCGAGGTGGCGGGCGCGGAGCCGCACCGAGCCAACGAGCTGCTGCTGCTGCTGCCGCCGCCGCCGCCGCCCGCCCCGCGCGGCCCAGCGCCCCCGCAGCATCACGTCGTCTACTTCCCGGGGGACGTGCAGGTACGGCGCGGCGAGCCGCGGGCGATGAGCGGCGGCGGCGGCGGCGGGCAGCGGGGAAGCGAGGCTGGAGCGAGCCGCAGGCGCTCCCTGCGGGGCGCGGGGCGCGGAGCTGCCATTGCCCGGCCGCGGGGACCCCGCTGCGGGGAGTCCAGGCTCTCCCTCCCCTCCCCTCCCTCCCCTCCCCTCCCCTTCCCTAGGGGGAGCATCTCTTGCGCGTTCTCTGCCCGTTACCGGAGGGTAAACGTAGAGGGAATTGGGACCTTCTGAAAACCTGCAGTGGAGTGGCGAGGGAAGGGGGGAGTCTCCTTCACTTGTACTGCCTGAGACCCGCGTTCCTGATGGTGAAACGGTATCAAGGGATGTCAGTGGAGAGGCAACGGTTACATCCCGAGATGGCAAAGCACCACGTGTCTGTGCAGGTGTACAAACGTCCCAGACACCATCCTGCAGCTATTCCACAGGCACTGATGCTTTTTCACTGTGTCCTGAAGAAGACACGTGCAGTCTCAGAGATGGCAAGAAACTGAAAAGAGGCTTTTGAAGCGCTGTCCCAAAGCGTGTGGTCGACCTCTGTAACCTTGCGTACCCTGGTACTCAGTGGGTAGTGAGCTAATCTCAAGAGTCATTACTTCTGAAGAGCGGGAATAGTGTGTTTTTTGTTCTAGGGAAAACATTTTCCTTTTCTGTAAGGTAAAGATGCAGAACTTGTGGATTTTCATTTGAAGGATTGGGCTGGCCTAAGAAAACCTTTCTGATTATCGTTCCTGGGTATGGCTTTATTAATCTGTAATAACATACATTAATTACTCTTCTCTGTCATTATTAATTTAGAAGTGAGGATCATTCCTGATTTAGCGTTTGATTTTTTTTCCCCCTATGCCCCATATAGATGTGAATAAGGGGAATAAAGTCCTTACAGCTGAAGGAGAGGGGTTTTTTTTCTATGTAAAATATAGAAAACTTATTGTAAAGTCTGTTGTTGGTGTGTAACGAGGTAATCAGTATTTCTGCAGATTGGGGTAATACAGTAAAATTATGTATTCTGTGTCATGTGAAATTGAGTAATACCTTAATCTTCTCTTGAAATCAACAAAAATTATTAATACTTCTGTATACTTATTTTTGTTGTATTAATTTTAAGGATGTTATAAATGCATGGTAAAAATATTCAAGCAGAATAAGTAAATCTACATGTGACAGTTTATTGAATGTGTTTCTTGTTCTGGAAGCCTAATAAGCGAGCACCTCTTTAAAGCACGTTTCTCTGTTAGTAAAAGTTCTTTCTTATGAATGTAAGTACAATAGACAGAGCTGAAGTATTTGCACAGGGTAGTAATGAGTCTTTTCATTTTTTTTTTGTTTAATTTTTCAGAACTATCATGACATCATGTCTTGCCACCCAGAAAACTTTCAGTGGGAGCACTGGAGTTTTGAAAATGTTGCTACCATACTTGCTCGCCGGTTCCCTAACAGCTTCATTTGGGTTGTAAAGTGTTCTCGAATGCACCTGCACAAATTCAGTTGTTATGACAACTTCGTGTCGAGCAACATGTTTGGAGCACCGGAGCACAGCACTGACTTTGGAGCTTTCAGGCATCTCCATGCATTGCTAGTTAATGCATTCAGACTCTCTCAGAATATTCTGCTGTCCCAGAAATGTGTGCATGGTGTCAGCAAGGATGCAAAAACAGCTGCTTGTAAATCCCAGCCAAAGTCTGTTCCTACAACAAATGGCTGCTCATCCATAGAAAGGGAGAGAGATTGTGAATGCTCTAATAATTCTTCTGTGAACTTTGTTATACCGTCTGCTGTAGGTGCAGTGTCATTTACTTTGATTGGTTTCAGTAAAGGGTGTGTGGTTTTGAACCAGCTGCTGTATGAGCTGAAGGAAGCTAAAAAAGACAAGAATACAGATGCCTTCTTAAAAAGCATAAAAGCAATTTACTGGTTGGATGGTGGTCACTCAGGAGGAAGCAATACTTGGGTCACCTACCCTGAAGTGCTGAAAGAACTTGCAGAGACAGGAATTGAAGTTCATGCTCATGTTACACCGTACCAAGTGTTTGACACGATGAGGTCATGGATTGGGAGAGAGCATGAGAAATTTGTACAGATACTTGAAAAATTTGGTGTGGAAATAAACGATCAACTACATTTCGCTGATGACGTTCCCTCCTTAGATAACCATTTCAGAGTTCATGAAGTATTTTGAGATTGTATGTATCTGAATAGTATATTAATTGTAAAACCACTTTTATAGCACCAAATGTTGACTTAGAACTTTGAACAAATGCTTTCTGAAGAGAATACTTATTCAGTTCTGCATTGCTAATAGGTACTATATATAAATATATAGGATGTCTATAAATATATGGGACCCGAGAGCTACAAAAGATGTTACTTGATTCCTGGAAAAAAAAGTGTTACAAAGAACTATCCTATACGTGGGATTTTTTTTGTTAAATGTGAACGTTTCATCTCAAACTGTTGGCAGTGTTTTAGTCCTGGATGTCTAGTGTCATATACTGCTTTTAATTGGGAGTTTTAAAATACTCAAGACTTTCAAAAGTCTGGATACTTCAGTTTAGTAGTTTCCAGGGATAAAAGCTTTGGTCTTTGTCAATAACAGATGTAAGGTTTGTTGCTTAAGGAAAATCATAATTGCTAGAACAATTTTGGTTATACATTTTGGTGAAAACTATTTTAATTAGTTAATGACATCTTCCAGTTGTGTACCATTTCTCCTAACTGAAACAAAGTCACAAATATTTATTCTTGTAATAATAGTGCCAATCCATTTTTCTTCTTTTTATGTGTGCCTTGTCTTTTCTGTTGCTATAAATTTTCATTAACTCATGTCTGCTAGTGGATAGCCATTTCATCTGGGGTCTTAGAAATTTTTATTTAGCTATGTTAAGTGACCAAGAATGTTGATAAGAGTGTAGCTTATTGCTGTTCAACACACCTTGCTATTGCTTTGACTAACCTCTCTAAGGACCAGCAATAACATCTCCGTTTTCAAGTCAAGAGGTGTCTTTACCCTTCTGAGGTTTTTCTTGCTAAATGCTGCATTGATGTTTATCTAAATTGAGCCATAAGTACATTAAAAAATGCTGATAAGCTGTTTCAGAATTCTTTAGTTACTTATACTTATTCTTTAGAGATGTTGGTGCCTTTAAATACACTTCTGTAGTTGCTTCTAGAGCCACCCAAAAATCTGTTTTCAGAGCCTAATTTCTCATACAGGAAAAAAAAAAACCTGTTTGAATTAAATATAAAGCTGGACAAATCAGATAGAAAAGATGTAACCTAGTTCAGGCCCCAAACAGGAATGTTCTTCGTAAAGAATTACTGAAAGATGGATAAATAAGGGTATTAGTGGAACTTTTCAACTGATGTAAGTAACCCCCTGTGGAAGCAAAGTCCTTGGTCATCTTCTATTGGCACCATTAAAATTTACAAGATTTACAGGAGGCAGCATTTTCACAACTGTTGCATATTTTAGTGATCATTGAAGAACGAGAAAAGTGTGTTGAACTCTTCAGAAAATTTTCTTCATACTCAAAATATTTGGAGTAGTAGAAAAGATTATACATCATGTGTCCTTTGTGAACATGAACTCTCTCTCTGATAATAATTAGACTAATGTACCTAGTTGATCAAAAGGAGAAATTAGTTGATGGTAAAAGAGCAACATGCAAACCAACTCTTAACATTTTATAAAATAACCTGAAATCTGGTTCCATCTGCTATTTTTTAAAGCTCTTTACTGCAGACTTTGATCAACCTTTCTTATTGATTACCTTTTTCATGGGATTATAATGGCTTCTTTATGTGTTCCAAGGAACGCTTTTTTCCTTTTTTGGTCCACAAAACCCAAACACACTCCTGATCTTGCTTCCTCTTCATTTCAGACGGATTGGGCCAACTTGGACATGCTAAAACTTGCATTATTCAATAACAATGCGGATCACAGACCAGTTTCTAAACAATTCCATGCCAGAAAGAACAGCAGGAGTAAGTTGTTGCAAGCTTTTGGAAAAAGCTATTAAAATATTGACATTGTCATCAGAAGTTTCCGGGTGGCTGTTCTATGAAAATAACATGAACCTGTTTGATATAGAGGCTGCTTACAATAACTGTTAAATAAAATAGGCTTAAGTGTTGCTCTGTTAATTTGAAGAATAAGCACTTTGTTGTAAAACTAATCTTGTTGTGAGACCTCATGTTGTGGAGGGGAAGACTGACTGGTTGTTTTCCATTCTCTGTTGGAATGTGCCTCTGTCATTCACTACAATGCATGCTAAAAATAAACGTTGCGAACAATTAGGAAAATAAACTGTTTCTAAGGGTGGAAGTACTTTGATCTGATTGTAAAACCATTAAACAAGGAACACGCGGTTAAGTTTTGTGGATTAAGCTTTGTCAGGAGCTTGTGGAGACGTACTTAAAATAAGTCAGATTTATTTGATGTTTTTTCTTCAAGGAGGCTTTGTATTTGTGTAGTCAGCATCTCTAATTCTAAAACAGCTTACTGGCATCTTGCAAGCGTGGAAAAGCTGACATGAAGTACTCAAAGGTGTGAACATTTCTATGTTAGGATAAAATGGGTTGTAGTTTGCATATGCTTGGTTTTTTTATGTTAATAGCAAAGGCAGTTTTTTGTAAGCTTAGACTTAAATGCCTAAAGTTAAGTGATTCTCATGCTTACAGTGGTTTATATCAAGATATTTCTGGTTTTGAATAGGAGCAACAATACACATCCCTTAGTATAACCTAGGATGTAATACCTGATAATCTTTATATTGCGTGCTTGCTTCTCATTAAATAGACAAGATGTTCTTAAGATTTGGAGAAATGCTAATATGTTTTAAGCTGTGCCTGTTAAATTCCTTTAAAAGATGGCTTGATTCTGTGAAATTGTTCAAATTCTGTGCAACCTAAATGATTTTGTGTGCATCTTAGATACTAGGAACTTTGGTAACCTTCTACCTATCTAGGACTAATTTAATTGCATCTCTGTAAATGCTGCTCATAAATCAATATTGGCCTTCAACTTTGAAAGGTGATTAAGGGTCCAAGTCTTAATATGTTGCTGAAAGGAGCAGTCTTTTCAGTCCTCCCATTGGTAACTCCAGCCTCCCTTAGGTTAGCATGAGCATGTAATGATGAATTGTTCTTTCTTACTAAGTTAATATTATTGCTGATACTAGCAGGAGTCACATGTATTTACCTAGTCATAGAAATTATTTAAAATAAGACTGCTAAGTCAGTCCAGGACTTAAGACATTACAACTGTGGATATTCACAGATAAAGGTGACTGTACATGATCATGCACTCAGGTTTTCCCAGCAGGTTCTTTTTGAGCTATTTGCAGAAAGAAAACGTTGCCTGCTTAATTCTTTCCTCTTATGGCACTTCTTACAATGCTGTATGTCCTAAGCTAACAGTTACTTCATCTCTGCAGATAAATGTCTCATACAGACTGAAAGTTGAAGCACTGAAGTTAAAGTGTACCCATGCATTTACCTTAAATGGAGACCCATAAGACCAAAGCTGGCTTTCTATTGGTCTTACTGTTGAGATTCAAGCTGTTTTTTAACTTGAGTTAAATAACATGAGGTCATTAAGCTAGTAATGCAAGATCATGTAACACTTACGTGGCAGATGGGCACTGCTTCTCCCAGTGCCAGACATATTGTTCCTGACTAAATTAATTCTATTAGCATTAACAGCACAATTTTCTCTTCCCACGGGCCAAAAAATACTTACATGAGGTTAGCTGTTCCACATCACTGTGGAAACCATGGAAAATTGATTCAGGCAGTCATTTTGCATATAGTGTAGTGTGGGGTATAAAGTAGAGATGGGTTTGTCACGATTTCCTGTCTTTGGGGCTTCACCCCATGTTTCCAAGCGACCCAAGAATTGCCAAATTCTACTGAAGCAAATGACCAGAAAAGCATCTGGGAGAACAAAAGGGAAAATTAATTCTTATCTTTTTTTTTCCTTCATGTGCATAAACATATCATGTACTTGAAAAGGAGCAGAATGCCATTACTTCAAGGTTCGGCATAAATTTTCCTTATTTTAGTAAGCTTTCAAAGAGCAATTTCAGTCACAATTGTTAGTCTCCTTTGTTAAACTTGCCACTGCAGAGCTGAGTGTTTCTAAAGAAAGCACTGCTACAAGACACAGAATACAGTGAAGAACCCTACCAATCGTGAAGTGCAAAACTTCTTATCTCCCTCACAAAAGTTTACCCTCTGAGCAATACTCTTAAGCCTGGTATCAGGTAAAGCTATGGCATCCCTTACAGGCTATATCTGCACAACTCTTCCATTCCCCATCACGAAAAATACACTGGTTTTGTGTGATGGATGAAGTATAAATGTTTTCACAGCAAAATTATCCATTACTGCAATCTGTGTTATTATTGCAAGTAAGAGTTTCTGAGTATTTTTGAGCATTGCATCATACGTGGAGCTGCACATTTTACGTGGCTGAGCAGTTTGTTTAATGTTTTCTATCTACTCTTAAAATGTTGACTGGGAACAGAAAGTGGAAAGGAAGTTTCTCTCAGGAATACAGAAGTAATCTATCCCCGCTCCTAGAGTGTGACCCGAGCCAAAACAGGAAATCTTAACATCTTAACATGTAACTTTACTGCAAACTTAAATAACTGTCCAAAGAAAAAAGTAAAATTTCACCTGTCCTTCTAGTGACACTGGAATCTTTGGTTACTGAGTGACACTAAGCTATGGAGAATCCCTGTTACTGTCTCAGAGTATGTATCTTCAACACCTGTGTCATCTGCATGGAAACATCTAAATGTCCCAGGGAATCTACATTTTGGGCAGAGAAAAAAAAAAAGAATCATCTGTACATTAACTTTTTTGAAGCTGAAAAATAATGCCTATTGGGATTACCCCATGAGTAATAAGACCTCTACAGTAGTTAAATCATCTTCACGTTAGTCAAATTAGTGGTCCTATTGTGGAACTAACAGCGTGAATTAGACAAATAGTTTAATCCTGCATATTTTAAAAGGATTGCAAATGTATTTTTGTTCCTTTATGATCAAGTCAAGGCCTTTCACATTCGGCATTTAACTTGACACTTATGTTATGAACCTAAATGCTGAGTAGCTCCTGGAGATAAACATGTTCGTAGGTTAGCTACATCAAATCTCCAGCACAGACATGACAGGCAGACTTTTAATGACCTGTTTAACAGTTTGACAAGCAATTATGTTGATATCAGGTTTTTTTTCATTTGAGTCTCTCCACAGCAACCACATTAAGAAACACATATAAAACATTATCTTCCAAAATTGTTGATTTGCAATGAACTTACATTTTACAAGAACTATCAGTCACCAAATTTTTAGAGTAATTCAAAGTTTGGGGTAAGCCAAGTTTAAATTTCTGATTTCAGATACTGCTTATATTTAAGAAACCTAACATCTTTCAGTCCTGGAAGGTCTGCAACACCTACCACATTTCTCTATTGAATGCACTGTTTGAAGTGACCGTTTTGAATGCTTAAGGTAGTATTTTTCTAATCCCTGTTACCACAGCTTCATCTGCTCTGCTGTGACACGACTGCATTTTGCATTTGGTCTCTAAAGGACAAACTTGCACCAAATGTCAGTGGCTCGAATTCTTTGTTATTTCAGTGATGGATTTTTAAGTGTGACTGTGTATTCTCTCACTGTTACCTGGAAGATAATTCTTTAAGTGCTTTCACCATTCCTTAATCACTTTAGTGCCTGCTTCATGCCATGTACCCCAGTGGTTAGAAAGCAGGAAGGAAGGAATTTTTTTTTTTAACACAGTAAACACAAGAATTTTATCACATTATGCTCAAATTAAGAAAATACATGTTTAAACTACTTGGTTTCTTCTTTTGTAGCATTTCAGAACATCTATTCTATGGAATTTATTAAATAAAAAATTGAAGAAGCTGGTTCAAAATGCAAAAAGGGTGGCACTGACAGAAAAACTACTGTGCTGCTCATCCCACTGATGTACATAGAGTAGTTTTTGTTAATCTTTCTTCAATATGAGCATGCATTACATCTGGTGGGGTTTAGTGACAGTCTTAGAGAAATGAAAAACAAAGGGGTCATGGGGAGAGAAAAAACTCCCCCATGACCATCACAGCAGAGATTTCTCACAGAACACTGGACAAGAAGTACGAGTGGGGCTGGATTATCCATCAGCTGATCAGAGTGAGATAACTTAATTTGCTAACACAAAAAAATAAAAGCTTCATTTTAAATTTGGTGATGTGAAGAAAAAATAGCTGTACTTGCTATAGCACTTGGCTTTTAATTCAACATGACCCTCTCTTCCCAGCCAGATACATTTTCCAGTCCAAACCTTATACTAGCCTAAACAAGTGAATTCTTTCAGCTTTCCTGCAGGGCTACCTCGGCACTAATAACTCTGACTGAGGGATGCAAGGGTTTCATTTGGCCTAGGTCTTTAGATTAATAGTTTAATAGCCTTCCTTATAAAATAAAGATGGGGATTGAAACTTGTGGCTTGATAGATCTTATTTATGGTTTTTTACATACATACCATGAAACAAGTATTACTGAAAATTGTATTACCGTTAGGTGGCACAGCTGTGAATGCATTTGACCCACAGAATTTTCCTCCTTTTACTTTCCCCACTCCCCAAGAGCCCCAAATGGCTCCCACTCTCCCTCCAGAGCACAGCAGGCACTTCTCACAACCTGAGACATAAGCAGATCACTCATACATTGATTTGTTTCTCCATGAAGCTTTCCTTATTTATACTTGAGTATTGAGGAGGACCGAGAACACCAGGCTAACACTCCACTTTTGGGAATGGAGAATCCGGAAATGGCAAAATGAGAGATCAGCACAGTACTTCTCTGTACTAGCATACTGAGAAACTGCTGGTGGTTACTTAAAAGTGATAGCTGTTGGGCACAATGCTTTGTCTAGCTCTGCAGGCTCCCTCAGCCTCTCCATTTAGTCCTAACAAAGAATATGCTCTGTACACCTCTGAAATTCAGATGAGGCCCTCAACATTACCCCTCCAACAAAGCCAAGAGGCTTCTCCAGCCTAACAAGGCAGAGAGATTCTATCTCAGCAGTATGCACAAGCAATCCTTGTTTGTTTTCAAACAAAAGTTTTGGGAGACCTATTTGTGATCTCAAATTTAAATTCTACCCTCAGAATGTACAATGGTGGCCATCAGAATCACTTGGCTGGTTCCATTCATGCCTATTCATTAAGATGGCTGGGTGCCCATTCACATGGTAGCAGACCATTTTCGCTCTGTTGAACTGCCAGAAAAACAGGTTTATAAGAATATTCTGTAGTGTTGCAATCTCCTCCTTTTCTGGAGAATTTTTTTTTGCAGCACTTGTATTAACTCTACATATCTATTTAGTCTAAGAGCTTTTGACAAGTTACAGCTCTCAAAAACCACTGATAGAAGTAACAGATTGACCTAAGTCAGATAAATGCTGCACCTCCAAACAGCATAACACCAGAGGGATTTCAAACAGACAATGACAAAACAACTTTTCTGTGAGGTGCTTATCTTCATTTAACAAGGCTGTTGTAAGCACTTCAATCTGATGAAAAGCAACCATCTACAATGCCCGTACAGCAGGCTCCATCAAAAAAGGTGAGATGCAGCTCCTTTCAAATACTGCTCCAGAACTATTTACTCCAGAACTATGAGCTTTTTTTCTGATTCCAGGACAGTAGTTGGATGGATTTGTTGGCAGAGGAGACCGAGGGGGCATCTCATTAATATTTATAAGTGGATATATATGGTGGATGTCAGGAGGTTGGGGCATCCCATTTTTCCACTGTATCTAGTGACAGGATGAGGG
>WBNH01012620.1:0-87573 GCA_013401255.1 Urocolius indicus
AAAAAAAAAAGGGAGACAAAAAGTCAGTGTGGCTTACAAAACTTCCCAAATGTGAAAAGGTTTCAGAGCTCCTGAAGCATTCTTTCCTGCTTAGACAATAGTCTTGCACGTGGGGCCAAAGGAATGTCTCTCTCCTTTATAACACCCTTGGCCTACGCTGCCAGCTTCTTTGAAAGCCCCTACACCTCTGCTCTTCCATTTCCTATGATCCCAGAGGAGCAACTCACCATATAACCTACTTACTACTCAGATTCCTGAAAACAGCCAGCAAGTGCTTCCCTGAAGGGAAAGGAAGGTGTTTAATCTCAGCCACAGTCTTGAGCTCCATTTTGCAGCCCTTGCCTCTCCTGACCAGACAGTGACAGGAGCAGCTCAACACATGTTACATTTCACGTGGAAAGACAAGGACATTCTCTTTTTACCCTGTCTTTAGGTTTTAGCAGGATGTGGAATTGATGGAGACAGAGAGAAGAATCCCAGCTCAGCCTCCCCCCTGAGCCTGCAGAGCCCTCTCCCTCCTGCAGCCAGAGCTGCTGCTCTGCAGTCTCTTTACACCCCTTTTGCTCCTGGGGGTGCGTTGTGGGTTTGGACTCGACACGTGCTGTGGATGAGGCACTCCAACGGCTGAAGACCAAATCATCAGCTGCTTCCAAAGCAGCAGAAATGCTGCAGAGTGTAAGAAGTTGCAAATCTACCAGGCAAGCAGAAATGTGGCATTAAGCCACCTGTGTTTAAATCCCCTAAGAGCTGGTGGCTGAGGCCAGAGAGTGGATGGGGCTGCCTTGCTGGGGCAGCACACACCAAGCCTTTCCTCTCCCCTGCCACAAAGCACCTTCCCCCCCTCTCCTGTCTGCCTGTTATTCTCCCTGAGGCCAGGCCCCATGGAGTGTCTCCAGATGGCAAAGCAGGAAGAGATGGGGAGGAGAGGAGGGGCAGGGAGGCTGAGGCACAGGGCAAGGGGCTCTCCCTCCTCTGCTGAGGGATGGCCCACATCTTGTTCCAGGCAGAGAGGCAGGGACAGCTGCTGTGGAGGAGGAAGATTATGAAGAGAGAGTAATAGCTGGGAAACAGCCTTGTTTTACATCCTCATTTCCCACAGAAGCTGCCCTTGGAATCTGTTTGTGGCAGGGAGAAGCCAAAGTTTGCAGGGTCTGGGGAGAAAACTCTGTTGAAAAGGGGACCCTTCCCTGAGGGGACAGTCCCTGTGCCCCTGCTGCCACCCCTGTCCCTCCCCAAGGGGATCCAGGGTTCAGCCCTGCAAGGCTTTGGCCAAGCAGGTCTCTGAAGACACCTCAGCCATTTCCAGCTGAGTCAGGGCTGGCCAGGTGATGCCCAGGAGTGGGCAATGGGCTCTGCTTGTCCTACACAGTGACTTCATCTGAGTGTTTGGTACTAAAAGGTGTCTCATGAGCTGTCTGGGCAGGAGGACTGCAGGGCAGGGACAGCAGAGCACCTCTTGCTCTGTCAGCATCAGTGAGACTTCTCAGGTCCCAGGAAAAAAAGAAAGTCTGGCTTAACTTACCACAGAGCTTTCCCCTTTGGTGTCTGAAGGCAGCCTATCAACCATCCCACTGTACAGAAACCCTCTGCCCGTGGGGCTGCAGCTCCATCCTGCCCTCCCACCCAGACTGCCAGCACACCGGCTCCAGCCTCTCAGAGAGGCAAACCCTCAAAGCTCTCCATGCCTTCAGCTTGCTCCACTGCTGTATCACAGGCTGCTGATGCAGTTGGCTTCCCCTCCCTTCCCTCCACCAAACCCTTGGCACCCTGAGCTCTAAATGCCCCATGAATTAGGCTGCTCGAAGAAGCTGCTGAACCACAAATGGCTGCAGCCGTGCTCTGGGCACAGCTCCCCCCGCCACAGGAACCTTTTCATATCTGAATGGGTCCAAGAGATAAAGGTGTTGTGACAAAGGCAATGAGATGTGGTGCTTTGTGGCAAGGGAAGGAAGGAGCAGCAGAGCAGCGTGAGCGCAGGGTTTCACCGACTCCAACGCCAACGCCGTCGCTGACTTTCCGTAAGTCACGCTCATCTGGATTGCATTAGGGGCCCGTGGCTGTGAGCCAGGCCTGAAAGGCTCTGGCTCAAGTGCAGGACAATTTCAAAACAAAATGGACTCCAAACATCTGGAGAAATGAAGAAAGTGGGAGAGGAACGTGCAGGGCCCGGGCTGCAGCTGATGGCACGGCATCTCCCCCGTCTGCTGCAGGGGACAGCCTCGCTGCTCCACGAGCCAGGGGCTGCCCCTACACTTTCAGACAAGGCCACAGATTTAAAGGGTACACACTCAAGTATTTCGAACTCCCATCTGGCTTAAATCCTCACCAGTTTTCTCCCTCATAAAACAACATTCGTTTCCCAGCAAGTCTCATCTCCCCTGCTCGTAGTGTTAAACACAGACTGCGCTCCCTTTTGCTACTTGGGGACAGTTGCTTGCTCATGCAGTGCAGCCACAGCAACATAAGCACTGGAGTACTCCATCCCTCACACTGTCTCCACCATCCTTGTGTTATCAGAACAACCACATCATTGATCTGTATCATCAGACTCTGCTGAATCTCCTTTTTCATCCTCAGTATTCACTGGGAAAAACAGGAATCCTGTTTCTCCACTGTCTCCAGTCACATTTCAGCACTTGCCCTGTGACAAACACTAAGGACAAGATCAAGGGATCAAAGTACAATTTTGCAGCAACTCTTCCAAACAGAAATTCTCCAACCACTCTGCTTTTATTTTAATCTCATTAGTCCCTGACAAAAGAAGCATCAAACCCACCCCACAAGGCTTCAGGCTGAAAGAGGGGAGATTTGGATGAGATATCAAGAAGAAGCTCTTCCCTGTGAGGGTGGGTGAGGCCCTGGCACAGGCTGCCCATAGAGGCTGTGGCTGCCCCATCCCTGGAAGTGCCCAGGAGCAGGTTGGATGGAGCTTGGAGCAGCTTGGGCTGGTGGAAGGTGTTCCTGCTCAAGACAGAGGGTTGGAATGAGGTGAGCTTTGAGGTCCCTCCAAACCAAACCATTCTGTGATTCTATGATTCTATCCTGTCCTGGTAACAGTGTAGTCACAAGACACTCAAACTACCAAGTATACATCTAATTTTAAGAAAAATATGCAACAGTTCCTCCCCAGGGCAGCTGGATTTAGCTACAGGGCTGCAGGGAAAGCTCTTGGTTTGTACGACACCGTGTCCAACCCGACGTGATCTTCCAGAACTGTCACATGATAGATGTTTGACACAAACAACATGGGAAAAAAACACAAGAGATGAACATGTTCTCAACAGCCACAACCTATCTGCTTAAGAAAGGTTCATCCAGAAAGTCTGACCTGTATTCTGCTCCCCATCCCTTGACAAAGCTCATCCGAATGGTGCACATCCTGGTGAGCTGGTACACAGCTTCGAAGCCCTGGTTCACAGACTGAGCCAGGAGAGCAGCGAATTCCTGGTTGTTAAAAATCTTCAGGTTACATCCTGTGAGAAAACAAGAAGAAGGCATTAGCTTCATTGAGTGAAGGATGGAAAGAGACTCAGTGCTGCTTTCCCATCCCCTCAGACCATGTGGTGCCATCCACAGGCTGTTTAAACACAGCGTTTTCAAGGAATCGAGGTTGTCACGTTTCCACAGCTCATGTGCAGCAAAAGAAGAAAAGCAGAGGCATGGCAGAGAACCATGAATGCCAGTGCCCACACAGCACACTGGCATCTACAGAGCACCCTTGGGATCCTCATGGGGAACCTCCTTCTATCTCCTTTACAACCATTTCCCTCATATTGCAATTGAAAAGCCTGGCTAACACCATAACACTCAACAAGGGCAACAGCTTCAGGCCTGGAAGAAGGGAATGCACAAGATAAAAATAGGAACTGGCTGGTGTTGGATTTACATGGTGTCCCTCAGCAGGAATAAGGGAGTTCTGGAGTGACACCACTACAGCAAGGTGGAAACCAGTTATCTGGGTTCAAAAGGCTGCCAGCAGAGCTGCTTCTGCTATAACCCTCCCTTCAATGTACACAGCGTGCAGCAAAGCATCATTTTCCTTTAAAAGTGGAGCTTTTCCCCAATGTTTGGTCCCAGTTAGATGGCTGATCACAGGTGACAAAGGTGAAATATAACAACAACCTTCAGAGGCTAAAAGAGTAAATAAACACACAGCTCTTAGAAGCAGCATCACTCCACTTGCACTCTCCCAGATAGCAAGTTAAACTCTGAAGCTTGGCACATAGTTAATGCTCATTTGGGATTACACATGGGCCAAGTCTGAAAAACAACCATTTGGACTGGGATGAATTGTATTTTTCTAAAAATGCCTTTAGAGTCTGCTCCCTTGGGCTGGTCCCATAGTGTCATCTGTTTTGGGTCGGAGCAGAGTGTAACCACACGCAGCAGCTCAGCAGCTGCACACACCACTGCCCGCGTCTGCGACCAGACACAGCACAGCCCAAGATTCCCTGATCTCGCAGGGAAATCAAAGGGAAGCTCTGGCAGGCATATTGGAGAGGGGGGGAATAAAAAGGGTGAGAGCATCAGGGCCAGGTTGAGCACAGAGTTATGGCTGAGCCATTGAGGCTTCAGGGCTGGATGGGAGCAGGTCCCTCCAGGACTACGTCTGGGAGGAGCGGGTATGGCTTGATCTTGTCAACAAGGGAATGAAGAAACTGCTTCAAACCAGCAAAGATGAGTCTGACAAGGCAGCCAAAGGCTGTGGCAAAAGTGGGGAGAGCTGGAGTCCAAGAAAAATGTGCCTTAAATGGATCTACAGCGGAAATGGGAGTTGTTTATGTCTTCAGATGTTGAGTCCGGCCGGGGTGGACTCTTGTGATGTGGCTGGACAATTAAGTCATGTTTGCAACACTGGCAGCTGCTTCCTAAGCATCTGAGAAAGGAAATCCACTAAGATGGGCCAGAGGTTGCAGTGTATGGATTTCTTCTCACAATAAAGACAATCTCTATTGAAGTATTTCTAAACAAGAAAGTTCACTTCTGTTAATACATTGATACTTTTCTCTGTAAAGCAAACAGCTTTTGTGAGCCTGGCTCAGGAGCTCAGTTCCCTTCCAAGTGCCATCCTCTCATCCTAGTTCTTTTGCATTAGCTGACAAAAAGGTATTTGATTCCTAGATAGGTGCAATAAACTCTCTTGTAATCTCTCAGCTCACTTCAGACACACGTTTGCTGTGACTAGAACAAGGCACCTGCACAATGGCATTTCCCTGGAACTGAAGTGATGCAAAGGGGAGGGGAAGTTCCTCCAGAACAGAACAAAGTGTCAAACCTGTGGGTGAATCAACATGAAGAAAAAGTCCTCATGTTATATTCTTTTACTTCAAGGTATAATATAAACAGGGCTATCAGGTAATGTCACCAGAATAATGGAGTGGTGAAGCACTGCATGGAACAAGTGGCAGATTCTGCTCTAGTTCTGCTTAGATCCTGCAGCACTGTTTCTTCCCACTTGTATGAATGTCAAGCAAACAATTGCTGGAGCATCCAGGGTAGCTTCCTTTAGCAGTACCTTCATCCTACACAACATGCCCTGCTTGGGTTATCAGGTTGCTTGTAACAGGGTAAAAGTTCATGACTGGGAGGTCAGCAAATCCACTCCTGCCTTGACAAAGAGCTCAAAGAGTCCCTGCTGGGAAAAGGTAAAGCCTGGGCAGGATCTCAGCTAAGGCTCACTTCCTTACCTGGTGGAATCTTGCAAACTGTTGCTGGGTGCCAGCCGTAGCGTTGGTTGCAGTTGGGAGACTGGACAAAAATGGCACTGTCACTCAGGCACTCGGCAAACACTTCTCCACCGATGTAGTAGAGTCTTACTCCTCTTCCTGGGAAACACACAACATAGTTTTGGTTTAGCTTAGAACTTATCAGCTGCAAAATCTGCAAGGAGAGCTGGCAGAGACGTAGACAGTCCCTGCAGCAGCTCTCAGAACGCAGCTAAACTGTGAATGATGGCGAATGAAAACCACCCCCTTCAGCCCACCGGGTACTCCCACGAGGGAGCAATCAATCTGCTCTGGGAGTGTTAAGCTGAAGGAGGCAACAGGAACAATTTATCAAATCAGAACTGCATTCCCCGGCCCCACTATCTGTCAATCACAGCTTGGATGGCAGAAACCCACCACCCCACAGCCTGCTTACTCCAAACAGACGTGTCTGATGCGTTCCATATGAATGTTCTATCAGCTAACATATGGTCCTCAACCTTTTCAGAAAGTCATCCCAGCTGGATACAACTGTTTGCTTCTTTACTTCACAATTTGGAATGAAAACAACACAACCTTTTCAAAGCATTGCCTTCTGCTTGAGACTGCACTGCACGCAAGGACAGGCACACCTCTCCCACAGGAGCTCATGCAAATTGTTAAAGGCCCAGTTAATAAAGAGATTGATTTCAGCAATACATCTGTGTCACTCCAACACACATCTGCTGTGGTCTTACATTCCTGTTTGAATATCTTGCTTTCATCCTCCCATAAAGCACAAGGAGCCTGTTGAATTTAAAGACTGATTTCTGAATCTTGATGGGGTGTTTTGGGACTGGTGGGTTTTTTGGTCTCATGCTAGAGACAAGAAGGGAAAGATCCTCCTGTCTGAATGCTTACTGCTCAGGAAAGGGTGTAAAGGGGAGCAAAATCAGGACAAGCAGCAGGTTCATTTTTTATTCAAGTCAGCAGAATCACAGCAAGACAGAAGCAACTCTGTCTTTTGTTGAAATTGCTCCAGTCTGGGATGTTGTATTTATTTAGCACGAGTGTAACTGCAAACCAAAGTGAATGTCACTGTGCAGTGTAAGCAGGAGAAGGGGAAACTGAGATGAAAATCAAGGAATTAAATTTTCCATTTCTAAAAGAACAGTCAGTTAGAAGAGACAACAGTGCAGGAGGGAACAGGAGCACACAAGTTTATCACTCCCATCCATCCAAATACAGAAGAGTGCACGTCAAAGTTGAAATCCCAACTCTATTACGTGCAGAAATTTGAGTGTTCCTCAGTGCATTTCTTCATGAAAAAAAAAAAAAACCCAACTGGTGTTCCTTGGTGAAAGATCAGCAAATGGAGGCTCCTTCCTTGGAGGTCTTCCATACCCACCCGGACATGTTCCTATGTGACCTGATCTAGGTGAACCTGCTTCTGCAGGGAGGTTGGACTGGATGATCTCTAAAGGTCCCTTCCAACCCTACCATTCTGTGATTGTATGAATGGTGCTTAAAACACCAGGGACATTCAGACATCACAGTGTTCTAAACCTAAGCCAACTGCACACCAATGAGCTACAGAACGTGCAGGTCTCCCACCTTCCACCTGGAGAGACTCAAAGGAGGAAAAAACTGACATTACCGATGTGTCGTCTCGTGAGTTCCACTGCTGCGTTTCTGTTCACGTTGGACAGCAAACCCAGGCAGAAACGTTCTGAGTTTGATGGGTCAGTGAAACCATCCACGGTCATGGAGGGCTGAGAGGCGTGGAAAGTCTCTCCCACTCGCTGGTTGAGTTCATAGTAGGATATGGAGCACCAGAAGGCTGGCTCGCAGTAGGTAACAGGCTGCAGATCTGCACAAAATAAGAAGCAAAATGAATCACAGGCCCTCGGGAGGGGAAGGGGGGAGGGAGGTGAGAAAAAAAAAAAACCCCAACTGTTTGGAAATAGTGTTCTGCTTCATTCCTTGGGCTCACTTTAACCACCAAGCTTTAATTACTTGACAGATTTTAATGGAGCGCAGCTAGAAAGTGACATCACCCCTGAAGCTTTTGGCACATGGAACAATCACAAATAGTCAAAGATATTAGTCAGTGAGTAAGTGGGGTGTCACTTAGCTATCTTCATACTTGGGAGAACTCAAGCAAACTCAGCTTTACTAGAAAATGTGGGAACACTTTTAGGTAGCCAGTACCCTCAAGAGAGAAGAGGAGAAAAGAAACAGCAAACCTTAAACAGAGCAGACCACAAACTTGCTTTCAGTAACACAGGTCTTCAGAACCCTACTGCTGTGCAGTTCCAGCACAGAATCACAGAATGTTCAGGGTTGGAAAGGACCTGGAAAGCTCATCCAGTGCAACCTCCCTGCCAGAGAAGCAGCACCTAGAGCAGGGCACACAGGGACTCATCCAGCTGGGTTGGGATGTCTCCAGAGAAGGAGCCTCCACAGCCCATCTGGGCAGCCCCTGCCAGTGCTCCCTCACCTCAACAGGGAGGAAATTCCTCCTTCTGTTTCTTTGGAACCTCTCCTGTTGCAGCTTGTCCCCTTTGCCCCTTGCCCTACCATTGGCCATCACTGAGCACAGCCTGGCTCCAGCCTCCTCACACCCAACCTTTACATATTTGTAGATCCAGCCAGTGCTCCTTCTTACCCCCTCACTGTGATCTCTCTGGCACTGAAACCAGCAGAGTTGTCTGCAAAATGCACCAACATTGTTACGTGCACCACATGGCACTGGCATCAAAGCAAGTTAAAAGTTAGATAATTATCTCTCAGTGCACTTGATCTCAAGTTATCAAATGGAAATCCATTTCCCCAACAGATGATGGCACAGCTTTTCCTGGGGTTATGGCTGGGCTCAGCCTCTGGACTGAAGCAAAGCACCACGGGCAGAGTGAGGCCGAGGCGGTGTCGGGAAGACAATTGTTCATGTGTGTGAGGTGGGATGTTCAAATGGTATGGAATGATTTAACTGCTCCCACTGATCCAAGGAGATTACAGTCAAATATTCTTGGAAACACTGCAGTAGATGGTGCCCAGCCCTGCTGAGAGCCAAGAATCTGCTGAGCAGAGGAAGGGAGACTAAGCTAATTGGTAAGTGCTCTGCTCCTCTCACTCCAGGCAAGAAATACAAGCAAGAGAAGAAATCCCTTCAGTCCTCCCCCCAGTTTATCACTTCATTCCCATTCGAATGGTGCTTAAAAGCCCAACAGAAGGTTTTGGAGTTAACATCAAGCAGCAAAACTCAGCTTTTTCCACAGGCTTTCCCATCTGTTGCTCCAGCAAGGATTGGGCAAACCTGGGGCTTAAGAGATCAGCTCCAAAAAAACCAATCAAAGACAGGTTTTTACCATCCCAGCCTCCTCTCACATTGAAAAAATGTGTCTCTACAGAGGTTTGAAAGTCATTTCTCATCTGGTACCTGCTGTTTCTCTGTAACTTTCAGAAAGAGGCTGAAGCAGCCTGGCTTCAGCCACAAGACATGCTGGTCTCTTTTCCATTGCTGTGGTGTATGAGTGCCCAGTGCAGCTCATCATCAGAAAAAAAACAGCCCTTTGGTTTCTGCTTTGTAACAAGGCTTTGCTGGCAGCAAAGAATGAATTGAATAAAAGTGCCTCTGGGAACTCTGCAGCCCTTAGCAGACAGAGCTTCAAAGTCCGTGGCTTTTGGAGCTTATGCCCATTCCCAGCTCCTTTCAGTCTCCGTCTTTCCTTAATTAGATCATCCAAAAGAAAAATGCTCTATCAGAAAAGCAAAGCCTGATGTTCCTGCTCTCCTCCACACATTACACCCACAGGAGAAAAAGCCTATCTTCCTCTTACAGAAAAGGACACATTGCTCGAAGTGGAAGCTAACAGAAGGCAGCTCAATAGAACAGGGGTCACTACCTCCCTTGAAGAGCTCTGGGAAGCACACCTTCTGTTCCATCACATTTTAAACAACTTCCCAGCCTAAAGCAAGCCCCTCTCCTGAGATGCACAGACTACACTGAACACACCCAGCAGTCACACAAGTTTACTGCCTCTGCCTTCTTCTCTCGTATGACTTACGTGGTTTTCCCACTGGAAATTGCCACATGAGGCATGTTCCTCCAAGATTAGGCTCATTTCATCAGTTAGCAGTTGTGGCCCACAGCAGGAGGCTGTACACACCCTGCCTGACTCTGGCCTTCCCATGACTCCAGTGCAATTTCTATAGAGGCACAGCAAATACCAGCACTAATCAGAGTCTCTTTAAGGTGTGTCCACCCACTTAAGAAAACAGATTCTGTTCCACATGACTGTGCTCTTATTCCACAGCAAGTGACTTTCTAATTGAAAAGCTGCTCAGCTCCAGAAAAACAACCAAAACAACTTTTGCTGATCCTTAAGTAATGTCTTCACATTGGTACTATTCAAGCTATAAAATTGCCCAAGCCTGTATAGCTCTCTATGGTTTCGGGGTGCTTTCCTTCAGAAGCCACCTCTGCTCGGCTGGGACTCGAGGGACCTGCAGATTCCCCACTCAAGGATGTACAGAAATTTTACTTCCAGTTTATTTGCAAACTGAGGTAAGACACAGACCAGCAATTCTTATTTTGAAGAAGAACTTGTCTCTAAACAAACCACAGCCAAGCTTTTAAGGATGCTGCTCTCTCCTGTGGTCTCAAGCTCCATCTTAAGCTGTCATGGGATGGGCGAGTTCCCTCTCGTGTTGGAGCTGTCCTGAATATTCATTTTCAATTGATGGATTCACTGTTTGGGGACAATTAAGAGAGCCAAAGAATCCTGAGGGGGAAGCAATCAACTAAAACATGATGCATTAAGACCAGGCAAATCCTGCCTGAAATGTCTCCAAACCGCTTCAACCTTGACTCACCACAGCTTTGCTTTCAGAAGAGTCCACTGTGTACTGGGGACAGAACACCTACTGCATCTTCCCTACAAGGTGAAAGTACCAGCTGTTCAGCTGAGGAGGAACAAAATCTGCTGGTTGCTGTGCACACTCTGCAATGTGTGCTCTCAGAGTTAAGAGTGGTCCTTACTCTCATTTCAGTTCATGTGTTTGACACACAATGTCTGTCAGAAGCTACTGACACATGTTACCCGACTGCACTCCTTGCAGCCAGATGAATTCTAACTCCTTCCTCAGGACCAAAACCATGAATAGGTATGTGTGCTTGGAGAAGGGATATCTATCACTGCTGTGGGAAACAGTGCTTCAACACAGAGGGTAAGAGAAGCTTATCTTACTGATGGATTTGACCACAGGGTATGTGCTCATTCCACTTACAGCTTTTGCGTCAAGTCTTTCGAGGAGCAAACACTGACAATGGATTTCCTGCACACCAAGGGACTGCTGCCCTCCCAAACAACAATACACATGCAACCTCAGGCCTGGCCCTGGGCCAGTGTAAACTCCCTGACTTCGTTCTGAATGGCTGCATAATGCTGGCAACTCTCCTTCCAGTTTGGTTGTTTTCTGTGTTTTCTCCCACTGGTGTGTGAGTAACCCAGCAGAGATCACTGGATGGCTCTGACTCCTGTGTAAAGCTCAGGTCTGACAGCTGAAAATCTGACAACTGGAAGTTTGGACCAAAACTAGAATGCTACCACATCAAATGCATAAGCTGAAAGGAGGAAAAAAACCCAATCCCAGTACATCTTGCAATCCTTTTGTGCCTGTGAATGGAAGGAACCCTGTATTACACTCTCAGAGCTCTATGCTGAAATCCCTACATTGCATCTCAGACCAACCCAGCTTCTATTCTCCTAGCTGGTTTGCCTCATGCTGTTATGATTGCCTTTGTAATTCTCTGCAATACAGCCATGGGATTTTAGTTCAAAGTTCAGCTTACTCAAAGTAAACTGTCTTAAAAGCTTCAGGTAGTTCTGGTCAAACAAACAGACATGGAGACTGTGACATTATTTTCTTAATGGTGAAACTGCCAAACCCCACTGCACTGTGCAGCTTAGAGCTTGCTGATCATTTTCCTCATGGCACACTCTTGTGTTTTTTAAGTATCCGTTCCATTTTCTTAACACACAGAGGAAGCCTGATTAAACTTCTGCAGAGCAAAAGTACAGCTCTAGACACCGGAGTTTTCTGCTTATCCACAGAATTCTCCAGTACAGCAAAGGCAGGAGCACTCAGGCCACCAGCCACCAACTAACTTCTGCCTAACTGGAGAGAGAACCTGTAAAGCTGAGAAGTTCTTCCCTCACAGCCTGTGCAAGTGCTTTCTGGGCTGCAGACACCATCAGGCTGTAGGTCTGATGGGCTGCTGGTGTTTTCACCTACACTGCTATAATAAGATCTTTACTTTAGGTGTGCCATCTGCAAGGTACAGATGATGACAGTGCTGTCAATGGACAGTTGAGGGTTTCTCAGATACATGTCATTTCATTTAGTATTTTGCAACTTCCTCACGTGCAGAAATGACTCCATACTCCTGACACCCAGCTTTTATGTATTTGCAACATGAATGAGGTCACCTCTCAGTCTTCTCCAAGCTGCAGAGCCCCAGCTCCCTCAGCCTTTCATCACAAGGGAGATGCTCCACTCCATCATCTGTGTGGCCCTGTGCTGAACTCTATCCAGCAGCTCCCTGTCCTTCTGCAAACGAGGGGTCCAGACCTGCTCCTACTTAGTTTTTGTCACCAGACAGCACATTAAAAATCAGCTGAGCAGCACGTGTTAAAAACCTGTGTCCTTGTTAGAAAGAATATGCACTGGGGCCTTTTCCCTTGAAACTTCTTTTTGCCTCGAAACTCCTTTTTCCCTCTGTCAGGCAGATGCCCCAATCACCTTGCCAGGTTGCTTTTGTTACATGTAATTGGCTTTTTCATTTTTAGGTTGAAAGAAATGGCTAGAAATGGTCATCAGCTCTTAGACAGCACACTGGAGCATAATGGATTCAAACAAAAAACAAAAGGCAAGGGCAAAAAGGGAAATCAAAGCAAGCCAGCCATCTAGTCTCTTCTTAGGCTTTAACAGTCAAAGTAAATAAAAATGTAGTGGCACTGTGGCAATAAATCACAGACAAGAACTCTCCTCCTCAACAGCCCCAAGATATCCATCCAGTCAGCCAGTGACTGACAAATTCTGGAGCAGTTCAAGCCCTCTGTGACAGGATTAAAAGCATATGTAAACTTTATGGCTACAGTTATCCAAAAGCAATCTCAAGTGGCCTCTGTCTGCTGGCTTAATGAACACAGAACTGATCCTGCAGCCAGCCAGAGATACAAGTGCTTTTTATGACAGACTGTTGAGAGCAATTTCAAACAGGGTAAGAGCTCAAACCGATGAAGATGAGACCTTTTACGTTTGTAAGTATGGAAATACAGGGTAGAACCATTTGAGGAGACAACAGAGGTTCAGAGATAGCCACAGAACCTCTCATAGGATCTCAAAGGTAAAGGCCCTATTCAGCTGCTATTCCTTGCTCTTCAGCTTTCTTCCCACTGAGGTTCTACAGCTTATGGAATGAATCGGTGACAGCAATGACCTAGTGTAGCACTTAGGGGCTGGTCTGTCTTCCTGGTGCCTGGGCTGGAGTTAGCTTGCAGAAAGGCAACTTGCTGGCTGGTCAGATAAATGCCACAGTGCATCTGTGGTTTGTGCATCTCACTACAACACTCCTCCAGGCTTGTCTGAGCATAAGACCCCACCAACACCTCTGATGCTCAAGTAAGGTTATCCATGACATCTGCACCTCTCCATACACTACCATTCCTACTGTCTCTCCATACATTTGGACTCTCCAACCACACACCAGCCAACTATCCTCTTCCACTTTGCTCAGTCCATGCCCACTTTTGTACCATAACCTACATGCCTAGGCCATTAGCTGTTCCAGTGCTTTAGGGCACTGAGACATGAGGCCTCTGGGCTGCTTCCCCCACAGGCAGTCTAGGCACAATCTCAGACAGACATATTCTGTGGTCTAACAGCAACCCAGCACTTGTAGTTTTGTTAGGGCCACACATGTTTGTGCTGTGTAACTGAACACTTGCTCTGCTGGGGCTGTGGGTTTGCTCCTGAGCTGGGCTTACCTGAGTGTGTAATGCATTTGCTGCCCTTTAGTCAAGCAGATGATCTATTTCCCTGAACCTCAGCACCCTGCCCACAATATGTGGATGGCAGCATTTGCCTCTTAATGGATGTAACACCAAGTTAATAAACATCAACAACTGCATTGTGCTTTGGTGTATTGTAGAAGAGATCAGGAAACACTACAGAGTTCCAAAGTACCTTTCCAGGATTAAAACTTGAACCTGAATCCGTGTCCTTTACAAATGTCAGAACACAAACCCACCAGCAAAACTCACGGATGAAATTCCTTGCAAACTCATGTGATCAAACAAGTGTATTTGTGCCACAGCCCTTCACTCATTCTTGCTGGTATTTATCTGACAACGTTCCTCATTATTTTAATTTAACTCTCTGATGTAAGTTCAGATCTCTTTATTTCATTTAGAGTTACTACAAACCATTTCTCATCGTGAAGGGGATTAGCAGAAAGGAACTTCAGCAGTGCTCAGAACCTCATCAAAAGCACACAACCTTAAGAAATATCATCACCATCATTAAAATGTCACTATCCTGACTGCAATTACACAGAGTTCTCAAGATCACATGCTTACCCAGATTATTGTGTGCCGGAGACATAGGGTTTGGTGATAAGTTTGGAGAACCTGAAAATCAAGAAATTGTAATTATTAGTATGGGACCTGCACAGGGGAAAAAACACCTGCACAATCTCTGCAGTGCTGCCCAGGCTTGTTGAAGGGATAACCAGCTTCTTACTTAGGTCTCGTTTTGTGACACCAGAAGCTTCTCTGATGTCAATGACTCTTTACATGAGCTTCCAAATGCTATTACTTATGACACCAACTTGCTTTCTCTGCAATACTGCTAAGCATCTTCAGCTGTGGTCAAAACCGGTTAGCTGGGCATTTAAGAGCTTGATTTTACATTCTCAGGCATAAAACACTACTCACTCATAACAGCTGAAAACATATCACTTGGTATCAACAAACCCTACTGTCATTTGGATGGTGGAGTATTGGATGAAGCTAAACAGATCTGAACAAGCAACTGGCAGTATTTTATTCTCCATCATTTCAATTTGGTCCACAAATTTCGTGCATAGATTTCAAATAGCTACACTGGGATGTTCACAAGGCACAGAATCTTAAGGCTTGGAAGAGACTTTGAAAGCTCATCCAGTTCAACCCCCCTGCTAGAGCAGCAGCACCTAGAGCAGGGCACACAGGGACTCATCCAGCTGGGTTGGGATGTCTCCAGAGAAGGAGCCTCCACAGCCCATCTGGGCAGCCCCTGTCAGTGCTCCCTCACCTCAACAGGGAACAACTTTTGCCTGTGTTTCTTTGAACCTCTTCTGTTGCAGCTTGTCCCCGTTACCCCTTGTCCTGTTACTGGCCACCATTGAGCACAGTCTGGCTCCAGCCTCCTCACACCCACCCTTGATGGATTTGTAACCATGAATGAGGCCACTCCTTCTCCAAGCTAAAGAGCCCCAGCTCCCTCAGCCCTTCATCAGAAGGCAGATGCTCCATTCCCTTTACCATCTCCACAGTCTCTGGATGCCACATGGATGCAGACAGGTGGTACAGCCCATTTTTTCTTTTCCCCTCACACTGAGTTTGGCTGGTTACTTTAAAATGTGGGGTTTTTTTCTATAAAGAGGGAAATCCAAGACCTCTGAAGGAAGTGATACAGCATTTGAACATCAACTGGCTATTTCTAACATCTTCCAGACCAATCCTATTCCAGTACACTTTCCCAAAAAGCCATACATCCATTCCACATGTCAACCACGTTACCAATAATTGTATGCACTAAAATGGCTTGTGTCAATAGGCTTCTGTTTGATGTAGACAAACCAACCCACGCTGCCTTCCTCCATCTGTGTAGCTGCAGTGAAAGACTGCGAGGCAGTCATCCTTCATTTAGAATCCCACAGATGCTCTATGGCTGAAGACATGCACAGAAACCAAGACATTTGTGTGTACTACTTGCGTTAATTAGCTTCTGGGTGTCTCTGTAAGTGCCATGGATTTGCATATCCCTCTTGTAAAGTATCAAGTCTTCTAACCAAGGGTGTGTATTTAGCTTCTCAAGCAAAAAAGTTTCACAGGTTTGGAGTGTGAAATGGTGACACCACTCAGAACAGCTTTAAAGTCCCAGAAAAGTCTGCCAAGTTACTCTCAGAAAGATGAGACCTGCATGGTTCATTTTAAAGTGTTGATAGAGGTTAGCCTGAACACTAAGGTTGCTTCATACTAAACCTGGTTACTTCTTTTCTTGGGATGTGAGAGAGAACAGAGACTTTCATCTTTCATTTGGATATATCCACTAAACTCATTTAAAAAGAAATCTGCTAGTGGTCACTTCAAATACAGCTCAACTGGACATTGCAGTATGTAAATAACCAAGCATTCAGATGAATGTCTCTGCAGGAAAGTGCCAGCTCCATACAAAATGGTCATGTGCACACAGGTGCATGGGCACAACACAAACTATCATCCTTAGATTTGTCACCACTGTTTCAGTGAATTCAGTTTCATTCAATACTACAGCTTAGTAATACCTAAAGACAGATGGAGGACAGGAACATGCCTCACCAGCAGCTCTAAAACACACAGCCCTGTGCTTCACATGTGATGTCAGGCTACTTTTGCACTCCTACAGGGATAAAACACATCAAAGCACCATTTCATCTTCAGTGCCTCAAAGAAAAAGGTCTTTTGACCCAGACTCTGATAGGGGTCTCTGATATGACCTAGAAAGCTGCAGCAAATGCCAAAGAATGACTTACCTGCATCCATGCTGGGGTTCATCTGGTGGTCACTAGTTTCTCCATCCTCACTCAAATAGCCTGGAGGAGGTGTCTCTAGAAGCATAAAATGATCATATTGTCATTGCAACTGGATGCAAAGCCCGGGGTTTAAACACCAAAAACATTTACTTTGTTATTCATAGGGATCTCTCAATCTCCTTTTTATTACTTTTCTTCCTCAAGCTGGCACAACCAGGATGTCTCTGAAAGCATATTTGTGAATCACAGAGGTGAAGGGAAACAAAAAAATCTGGATTTTCAGTCCCATAACACTTGAAGCCATGTAGACGGTTTTTTGTCCACATATTTCTCCTCTCCTGGTCTGCAGCTGCCTAACTTGTCCATGCAAATAAGGTGAAAATTGCTTGTAAAAGAGATATATAAATAGAAGAACTCAATTCCATCAGAAATTTAGCGAGTTTTACTCCAAATGGCTGATTTTTCAAACAAATCTTGTTACAGGAACATTCAGCTGCAGATTCCACAGTAAACTGAGTATGCACTACTGAAGGGAAGAGGTGAGTTTAAGGAAAACAAAACTATAAACAGCACTGTTGTGTGTCTCCATTTACAGCTTTCATCTATTTTTGGGTAGGTTCCCACTCCTTAACTTCATAGTAATGATGGAAAGAAAGACTTCCCAGGCAGCCAGCTCGCTACACACAGACACGATTCGCTGTGCAATATGACCCCTCTTCCCTCTGCTCGCTGGATGGAAGATATACTGTACCTGGAATGTAGTTGCTCTGTGGCTCGATACCTGCTGGGAAGTTAGTGTTCTCAGGAATAGAATGGCTGTAATCGTCTAACGGCGGGAACTCGGCTGGGATCTCTGTGTGCCGAGGCACCAGCACTGGAGGTAGCACTGCACAAATGGGAAAGGGTGAAAAAAAACAAAACCAAACCCCATCAACAGCTTTAAAAGAAAATGATGAAACCCTAGAAAATGAAGAGAAACCAGTTTGGAGTAACACCCTTAAATATATGCAACAGCAAAGTGGCTAATTAAGGGGCACAAATTGATCCTTGCTCCTGAAATAACAGCAGCAGTTAAAGATGCTGTTCTTAACATATCTCAGCCGGGGATGGGGATGTGTGCTTATCTGAACACACCTAGTCTTATCTGAACACACCTAGTCTGTAAGCCAGATGGGCTGTGGAGCTTGAAAAACAACTTAAGAAAAGTTCTACCGTGTAATTCCAGAGGACTAAACTTCACGTGCAACGAAACAGCAAGGTAGGATTAGCATGAACATCCAGCCTGGCTCTGCACGTTTGTACCGACACGCAGCACAAGTATCTGCAGCTCCAGATGAAAGCCTCTTTCAGAGGCAGGAGGAGACTTCAGAACAGGAAGTTCGGTTGTGTTGGGAGCTATTCTTAGATCCACTTCAACTCAGTAGTAATTTACCTTTCATTTAATAGCAACAATTAGGGATGCACAGAAGACTGTTGCAGTTCAGACTCGCATCTACCGTGCGTGTGAGTTGTTTACGTGCAGGCGTTGCCACATTAGGAGCCTGGCAACAGCGCGACCTGCTCGACTTGGTTTGTATCGATTCTAAATGATATTTCCCCTGAGTGCAGAGCCATAAATTATTCTATTGCATACAGTAAGAGATTGCCATCAATAATAGATAACCTTTGGTTTAAAAACCCTGCCCCTGCTGCTTTATTCCGTTTTGAGATGCACTTATAAATCCCTTGCGGTGGTACTGAGATGCTGAGGTACCCACGAGGTTAGGGTTCAGCAGTACCTGGGGTTTCCACTCTTTGGTAATGATAAGGATTCACACAGACTTCATCCTTCTTCATGTTAAAGGCATACTCGCACATCTCCATGGCACGCAGCTCATGGTGGCTATGGAGGTCCGGCCAGCGCCACAGCCGGCAGTAGATCACATGGGGAAGACCTTTCCGGTGAGACACTTGAAGTCGGCCGTCTAAGGATCTGCAGGCAGAGCATAACCAGGACAGCACTTTAGTAAACTTGTTGCTCTGACCACATCCCAGTAGATGCTACACGGGGGAAACTCATGTGAAGGCTGCAGGTGTCAGCCAAAGGCTCAAAGCACAAGCTGCCCAGCCAATGCAGTGTCCTAACACAGTCCCTAAAGGTGCTTGTCACTCACACCCGATGAGACAGCGCTGCAGGAGGCATACCCATTCCAGGCTTCAGCCCAAGCAGTTAGCTCTGAAAACTCTAAAATGTAACAGCCCTGCTCTGGATTTATTCATTTTCCTAAAAGAGGTTAATTTGGATGCAGAGACAAGAGCTACTGCAAGCAAGATTACCTCGACTTAGTGGTACTTCTGAAGCATTTCTATGTGGCCTAAAATCACAGCTCTCAGTAAGTTATGCTGTGCATGTAAAGGTACTGCATCTTAAAATGTGTGCTAAGTAAACTGGACTTTCTGGCAGGGGCTGGCCAGATGGGCTGTGGAGGCTCCTTCTCTGGACACATCCAAACCCAGCTGGATGGATGAGTTCCTGTGTGCCCTGCTCTAGGTGCTGCTGCTCTGACAGGGGGGTTGCACTGGATGAGCTTTCCAGGTCCCTTCCAGCCCTTGAGATTCTGTGACTTTTACAATACAGAGAGACGTGAATTCCTCTTGTGACAAAACCACCCAAAAGTGCCATAAAATAAGAATGTTCACAAGCATTACAACCAAGCAAGGCTTGTTTTGTTTTCCAAGTTGCAACTTGAAATCGAAATGCAGGGTTGTTTTCAGCATTGCTTACTTCTGTGTTTACATCTAACCCAAGTCTCCAATTCATTTTTCACCTAATCCTATCCTGATCCCAGAATAGCCTGTTCCTAGCAAACCCTCCTGGGAAGCAAGGCAAGCGTGTTCAAATACTCTCCAGCACAGGAAAGGGTTGGAGAGCAGGGTCTCCTCCATCCTGAATGAGAGTTCAACTCTCTGGAGCCATTAAATGGGAATTGCCCCCAGGCACTTTCTTTGAAGCCTAACCCTTCATTTCCTTTGCTTTTCTTAATGACTGAAATGAAATACTCCAGGACTCTGGTGAAATGAAATATTTCTATTTTTTTTTTTTTTTGTCAAGAAAAGAAAATATAAAAAGTAAAATGAAATTGTACACAGAATTATTTCCCTTGGTTCTTTGTGTTGGCAGCCAATCTAGAAATGCCAAACCAGCCCAAAGCAAACCAAAACACACAAACAATTATTCAAACAGTGGTTGCACTGCTTTTGGCTGCCCTGAGAGAGTTTTCCCAAAAGCTTCTCTGGCAGAGTTTGGTAACACCACGCATACCTCTTGTAAACACTGCTACAACAAACCACAACCAATTCGGGCTGTTACTGACGGGCACTTGATTTAGGGGAGCAGGAAAACACATCCCATCACAGGGAAGTATGAAGTGTACAAGGAGCCTATGCCATCACTGAGGGAGTTGCTGGTAAAGGTTATAAAACATCTAAAACCTGCAAGTATGTCACAGGCCTGAAAAAAAACACACACAACACCCACAGTTATTATTTATAGTGTGGATTTCTTCACATTGTGCCTGTTATTTATGGGTCAGACATTCTCTTCAGACTGTTCTGTGATGGGGTGACCAACCAGCTAAGTATCTGGCACATCTTCCATGTGTGTTCTTATTTCAGGACAGGAAAGCAGAATCAGCCTTCCCGGGTGGATTACCAAGGAGGGCACCAGTGCCCAGCGTCCTTCTGCAGAAGGTGGGAATGTTGATTTCAATGGGGCAAAGATTTGATTTACATGATCCCTAAACTTGTCAGTTCAGAAAATAATAATTTAAAATATATACATATACCAAAAGGGTGAAAATAGTCACTGAATTTAACAAGGAACAACACAGGACTGCTTTTCTGTTTCCCTTTGAAACACCTTTGCCCAATGAAAGGCTATCCTGCATCTAAGTGAGGGTAAAGGAGGAACAAGAAGACTCAGAGAGATTATTCCAAGTATCCTGCAGGAGATACAACCGTGGCAAGTGTTCTTACTGTTCCCAGCCACCATCAGCAGATGGACATCACTGCAGCACAGAGCCTCACACGAAGCATGTATGACTTTGGGATTACTGGCAAGGATGGATGGCTTCTCTCCCTGCGCTTCCCAGGGCAGAAGAAACTCTTCATATCTACCTGAAAGTTCCCTGTCAGACGGAGGGTAAAGTGCACTTCTTCCCACCAGCCAAAAGACACCAAGTCACTGTTGTTTGAGCAGTCCCCAAATCCCAAACAGTTTCAGTGGTTATCCAAATCAAAACCAGCCTAACAGCGTAACACAGCTCTCAACCGCTGGTTTCACAGCTACTCATTTTTATTAGCAGAGACTGTAAGCTGTGGAAAACATGTTGTGCTTGCTATCTACCACTGCTCATGGCACAAATGCTGTCTGTAAGGCAGAAGAAATGGACTTCTCTACAATCTTATCTAAAAGGACTTTTTAAAATGACCGAGCCATATGTTTTATTTTCAAATATAATAACCTCCTTTCTCCCCTCTTCCCCCAGTAAGAAGATAAGGTAAAAGAAATCATATTTCCCCAAAGCCCTGGGGGCTAATTACATTTTTATGATTGTGAAATCTCTCCTCAAGCTCTCTGTTACGGAGCTTGGGACAAAACAACATCGTCTGCATGTTCCTGGGAAGAATGTGCCTAAGTAACAGGGCAGTTTTCTTTCTCTCTGCCCTTCTGCCTTCAGCCCTCAAGGAGTATTTTCTCCAAAGCAAGAAATGACTGGTATAGCTGAGACAAGATTACAAGAGCAGACACAGTGCTCTACTAAAGGCAGCTTTCTGTGTAGATCCACCACTCCAATTACCACGGTCAATTGACACATCTTTATTAGCTAATCGAATGCTCATTTGTAGATGCTGCCTTGAGCATCCAGTCACCTCACTTACAAATGACTTAGGCAGCTGTGCCAAGCTACAGGACCAGCACTGGCTTGGTGAGACAGTCTTCTCCTGTCCAGCACAATCCCATCCCCACAGTCCTGACCTATCTCTTCTCCTCCCTTCCTTTGCCGGCTCCTGTCCCCATCATACGACACGCTGGCTCAGGTCTCTAACTTGGTAGAAGATCATCCACATTTTCATGGGTTAGCAGGCTCTAACATTTCTGGGAGGAACTTGATGAAAGCCAAAAGCTGGTGCAAGGTTGGTTAGTATATAGTTTCATTAGCACGATCTTTTCTCTCACATCCATGTACAAAGCAATCTGATCATGAACTCCACAGCACACACACACAACTTCTACCCTTTCTTGGTCCTGTTTCAAAGCACGGTCTGATCTTAAAGGCTGTAGTATTCCCCAAACACCCAAGAGCTCAGCACATCCAGGCTTCATTAAAATTAGGAGAATCTAAGCATCAAAATTTCCACTGGGATACTGAATTTCTCCTCTCTTACCTTCCCCTTACCCAGCCTGTGCTGAGCAGATCTCCCTGTTCAACTGACTCCAGACATTTATTATTTCATGCTACCTAACAGGATTTCTTTTAAAAATACCAACACTCCTCTGGCCAAAAATTCAGTACAGGGTGGTTTTCTCCGAAACCATCCAATGGTGAGACATTATGTCTTCAAAGTGTCCCTATATTGCACGGAGAGATTAAAAAAGCAAAAGGCTACAAAAGAGCTCTTCTTTTCAGTGTTGGAGCGTACAGAGTCTCACTGATAGAGGATATTCTAGTGCATTGTTCATAACTAACTCATATTTTGAACTTGCAGGGTAAGAATGAGAACATATTGTGATCCACAAGTCTGTTTTACTAGGGGAGCTACAAGGAGCTGCAGTTACCAATGCCTGCGAGTGTGAGAGCTATGAGAGTAAAGACCAAGTAAAAACAAAGCCAGGACACAGTGAGATTGCTGAGCTGATACCAGTGAGCCGTGGCTTATAATAAAGAACTGAACTCAACAACGACTCAGAAATAAAGTTTGACAAGACAAAGAAGCAGCAGAAGGGAGGAAGACCAGGATCAGCCCATTGAGAAGAACGGAGGAGAGCGGCACTTGCCCCCTGAGTGGGGACCAACAGAGTGGCTGTGCAGGAGCAGGAAAGCAGACTGATGCCTCACAACATGTTGGTTCCAGTCCAAGTTCTGGGTGTTCAGCAACAAAGATAATGACTGTGCACCCGTATCCTGCACGTAGGATAGGGCTCAGAAGACTCTTGGCTTGGTAAAACATGCCCAAGTAGAAGTTAGCCAAAGGCTTGAGGGTTACAATATGATGCATTTAAATATGATCGAGAGGTTACTCCACACCTAGGGCAGTTATAACCAGAGATTAAAAAACACTGAATGAGGAAAGAGAGACTCCAGGAATGCAGTCAGGTAATTTCAATGCTTGCACAACAGCATTAGGCATGGTCAGAACATCATTGCAAGGTCCATAAGGAAACAAAAAGTCCCTCAGGCTGACCACCTTGTTACAAGCCATTTACCAGCAAAGTTTCACACATCAAACTGCCACTCCAAACTATCCAGACTACTGTTGCTCAAAGAACAAAGGGCACTGGTAACTCTTAATAGCAAAAACAGAGGAAAAAAAAAAAAAGAACGACAGAAACACTGAGGCTTTTTGTTTTGTTTTGTTTGAACAATCCTCTGTAACTGTCTGAAAAAGAATGAGGAGTAAACAGGAGAACATTCTATTTCGTAACAGGATTTGATTTCCAGGCCTGATTGGGTTGGGGTTTTTTTGTTTGGGTTTGTTGGTGGGGTTTATTTAATCTGATCTCCTTCCTAAGATCCTGATTTGGGGAAGGAAAAAAAAAACCCACCAACCCACTCTAGGTTTTGAAAGACATATTTGTTGCTTCGTATTTCTCTCTTGGAGCACTTTATAGCTATCTTTCCTCTGGATGGATAATGAAACCCTTTCTTGCACTTGCCCTGCTTCTTTAAAAGTAAATCAGTGTAATGCAGTAGTGCAAATTGAGCAAAGTGATAGAAACAATAAGATATTAGGGGGGAAGTTGTCAAGGTTCAGATTTACTCTCCGTGATCCATTCCCTTCCAATCACACACATACACTCCTGCTTGCAAAACCCATCACTTTTACATCCCTGTCATTAACCTTCCAAGAGAGCAACATGCCTCAAGTATCCAATAACACCAGCATGTGCAAAAAGGAGTAAAGAAAAAAAAAACAATCGGGAAGAAAATGTTGAAGTTCTGTATTTCCAAGGGGTTCTTATAAACTTGGTTTTAAAAATCATGACAAATAAGTTGCCAGTGTGCTCTAAAATGCTCCAAGAACTATGACCACGGGCTGTGATTTTCTCTTAAGCACTAAACATGATAAGTAGCTCCTTACTGGCCCTGCATCTGGTCTACAACCAGGAAAATCAGCATTTATTCTTGTAGCAGAAGCTGGCTTTTATGTGCAGAGCTCTGAAGCATCCACAGGGCTCCACTGAAAAGCTGGATACAATCTCAACTTTCCCTGAATACTGGCCAAATGAACAACACACACACACACACACACACACACACACGACCTATGCAGCACATTTGTAGTTCCAAAGCTGTTCCTTTGCCATGTCTTTCCCCTCAATTTGCTCAGCACCACTAAATTTTCCAGTTTCTGGTGCAGTTTGAATGGTACTGTCATTCGGGCTCTAGAAATAGAAGTAACTGCATCAAATTGGGGTTTGCAATGCACATTATCCCACTGCCATAGAGGAAACTAATCATTAATACTTCTACTTAGCACTTAAATTTACAGGAGATTGAATGAATTAGTAAAATATCTAAACTGCAACACATCTCTGTGGAGAGGGGAAGCTTTTACTACTCCCAAAGCAATGAAGTTCAATGATTCTTGCCAAGGCAAAGGAAAAGTTTTTGTCAGAACTGACACCAGGAATGAGGAAAACATCACCCTCTCAGTGCTACCAAATCTCATAGCTGGTTGTAGCTGGTAACAATCTTATCTGGACTGCACCTTCTCACTAAAGTCTTCCTTGGGAGTTAGAAGAAAACCACATTTAGAGGTGGGGGCTGACTCCAGAGGTTTCAGCCCTTTGCAGCGAGTCGCTTACAGGAGTAGAAGCACTGTAGGAAAGACACAAAGAGGAAGCAACAGGCAGAGCTTGGGAGCTCTGCAAAGGTTATCACAGCCTTTGGGCAGACTGCTGTGTGGGTACTTACAGGTAAGCCCAGGATCACTGCTAGCGAGTGGCACAGCTCCACGCAGCTGCTGGCCACGAGATCTTGAACAGAGACTGCTAGAGCCTACAGCCTGCACTACCGGCTACAGATTGGGAAGGCAAAAAGCAATTCCCATTTCTTCTGACGCTGCGTAATTCTTCTACTCAAATCTCATTTGTTCTGGGTTTGAAAAGTAGCTGGCAATGGAGAAATTACCAATATATCTTGTGTGGGCTTCTTACTCCCTATTTACATCTCTCAGTCTTTACTGAAGCTTTGCAGACTTCCCCTTCCCCCACTCAAAAACTGAAGAAATACAGCACGGAGAGTTGATGTCAGGATCAGATTATGACAGCATGAGTCATTTATTAAGATTCCAGTAATGCTAAGCTCTTTAGCAGGTGCCTTGAGACCATATTTTTCAGAGTCTAATTTCAGATTCAGACATAAGTACGTTTTATTGGTTTACCATAACTGTCTGTCCATTGTTGCTTCTCTAAAGCTGCCTTCTGCCTGTCCTGTACTCCACAGCTCTCTTCTCCGAGCTGGGTCCACTTCAACTCCCTGCTGGCATGCAAATAACAGCTTGTTTAATTTAGATTTCTTTACAGCTACAGGGAGATCTGGGTTTGTCATGTAGTATTACCGTCTTACTATTTGTTCCTTGTACCTTTTACTGCTCTCTGTTACTTGCACCACTCTTGCTTATGCCACAGCTATAGGATATTGGCTACTGGCTATCAAACCCAGCCTGCTTTCCTCTATTTTTAGACATTTTGTAATTATATGCTCCCACATCTCTTCTACCTCCTCCTTTTCCTGATAGCCAGTAGCACAGAAGATTGGTACTTCAACCCTCCTACCCCAGAGAGGACAAAACATATCCTCTTATTAATGCTTAATCATAACCAGAGTTCTGAACTTCCTAATCTACATCCCAACATTTCTGCCACCTACACTTGTCCAACTGCACTTGCAAGATGAATGGCAGTTCTCAGAAAAGGTACATGCTTCTACTACTGACATTTCACAGGGAAGAATTCCCCAGCATGGCACAGAACCAAAGACACACCATTTCTAATGACTGCAGCAGAAATGATGCAGTTAAAATGTCTCTGATGGTATCCCTCTGCCCTAGGAAAGGACACAGCTGTCAGCAAAGCAAGGCAAAAAAAAAACCCTAACTATCCTGGTTAGTATTGTATTTTGGTAGAATGTGGTAGTTCACTACTACTAATTTACCATTAGTAGAAACAGGTAGAGAATAAGGGATTTAAGTGGAATCTGAGGCCATGGTTCTGAAAGTACCACATCCAAGCCCTTTCCCAGTTACCTTTCTTGGAGCAAATGTGACCCTCTGCATAATTTTCTTAACTCCTCTAAATCTGAAATCCTGTTTTGCTCAGCAGTCTTAGTCCTTTTATTTATTTCAGCACAGTTGATTTGCCCAAATCTCTGTCAGACTCATCTAAATCTATTTGTGCTTGAGCCTGAAGGGGACTGTGGGTGGAGGAAAAGGACCCAGTCAGAAGCTCAGGCTCTGAAAAGGAGTGTGCCTTTTCAAAAAGTCATTCATCATATGAGCCTGTCATTTCTTCCCAGAATCCCATGTTTAACTCCAATCATGAAATCCAAAACCCAACACACTTTCATCCAACCAAACCAGTAACTTCCTCTCTCTGAGGAGATTCCAGGCATACTGATGGGTCTGTGGATTTGTATGTTCAGAGGAGTTTCATAAGGAGAAAATGAAAGGATGGAAATGCCAAAGAGATTCAGATAATCTTCCATAACACAGAGTGCATTCAAAACAAAAGTATTGCAAGCAAGACTGAAAAACTGGAGCACATGGTCCTGCTAGCAATCAAAACTCACCAAAAGCCAAGGCAGAAAAAAACCCAAACCTGCTGTAAAACTCAGTTTTCTGTTAGCTCCTGTGGTTCTTACACTGATTTACATTTAGTATCTAGCTACAGTATGCTGCTTCTTCATACTGCAGGGGAAAAAAAACCCTCCTATTTCATCAAACTCAGGAGAGCCTTGCACATTAGCATCAGCTGTTGATATAGAAGCAGAGAATCATAGAATGGTAGGGCCCAAATAAAGCCAGAGCAAAAGAACCAAGAAAAGAATATGCTGCTTAATTGCTGGAAAAGAAACTGTGTTTGGATAGAAGCCTCATACCAAGAACTGTTGCCCCAAATATACGTCTGCTAAGAAAAGCAAAAGTGATTATCATAGTGAGTGCTGAAAAATGACAGTTTTAAGACCTTGGACTTTCCCTCACAACATATACAATTGCCATTGCCTGCAAGAGAAAGTACATATAAATACCAGAAGTCGGAACTGACTTCTCAGACAAATGTTTGTGTATTCTATCAAGCTGGGACAAAGCCAACATTTCTTATGGAAACATTTTTGGTGGTCCTGGGCAAAGAACATGTTTACTTTATAGCAGATATAACTAAAAATACACTGTGCTCCAGTCTCCAATTATCTTGTTTGGAATAGCTTGAGGCTACTCAAGGTCCGGTGCCGTTATTTTCTTTATTATATAGTGAAAATGTTGGTGCTTTTCCTGTAATTTGAAGAGTAGCTATTTCAAGGTTTGACATCTGTGTTTGTACCTCCCCCACATGGATAATAAGATCCAGGGAGAAGTTTTCCAGGGTGCCCATCTCCAGTTTTCAACAGCAACTCACTCAGGTATCCAAGACACAGATGGATCCTTGCCTTGAGTTACGTTCTTTTAAGTCCTTTGTTAATTCCACTGGCTCTATATTATATTGCTTTTCAAGCTGATTTAACAGCACCTCAGATATATAATTATTGGTACAACCAGTACTAATTAACAGCACACCACAAACTGGGGGACCCTGCCCCCCACAAACGCTCATGCTTCCGTCCCCCATCCTCCCCCACCCCGAGACCCTCCACAGGGATGTCCTTTGGGACCCATTCAACAGCAACACGTGTTCAGATTGCCCGGTGATGAGGACCTGTTCTTCATTAAGGCAGATCAACTTTAAAGGAAATGCAGCTTGCTTACAAAAAAAAACTTCAGTCTGAGTTCCTTAAGCTATCAGTCTCTCCCATTCTCCCAAACAATTAACCACCTCTCTTTTCCAGTGGAGCTTTCCCAGCCTCCGACCCGCTCTCTGGCATCCTGCGAGCTGTTAATGAATCAGTTCTGCATGAATCATTTCCCATGTGCAGGCTGCATATTTCATCACTGAGCAGATTCTCACAGACTTGCCTCCTTAGTCCCAATGACAAAGAACTGCCTCTGCTACCAAAATGAGCCTTGAAGTTTCCACAAGGAGTTAACAGAAGGTGTGTGAGAGGTGAAAAGGGTAGTGGAAGAAGGCTGTGTTAATTTTACAACTCCGACTTCCTTAATTATGAGTCACCAGCAACGCAGGAGAAATCCAGCTTAAAAAGTAAACCTAAAAGAGTGTGATGTCTTAGGGGAACGCTGCAGATTTAAGATGCAATGCCTCATTAAAAGCCCACGGCAGTTAATATTGTACAGTTTCTCCTGTCTTTAATTACTGGTGAAATCAGAGAGTCGAGACTCCGCGAGAGATGGCATGTGTTTGGAGGAACAACTTTGTAAACTACTCCGTCCCATAATCAGGTTTTACAACACATCTGGGGAGGGATGAGAGGAGCTGGTGTAATGAGTTTCTGGTTTGTTAGTTTTATTTTGGGGAACTGTTTCTATACAATGAGAGAAGAAGATTACTTGTACCGGGGAGGTTGGAAAATGCTTCAAGATTAAACTTTTCTCTCTTTTTCTCCATCAAAAACTCTTTACCAGCAAAAAAAGGAAGCTGTGTATGTGGCCTACCTGAAAGCTTCCTTTCTTCTAGCAAACCTACAGAGCAGTTGAAAGGGTTTTTTTTTTCCCAGGCTACCATTCTCAGTCTAATAGCACAGCAGACATGCCGTGCAGCAAGGGAAAGTCACTCCCTCAGTCATCCCCTCCGGCTCAGATAATTATCTTCTTCATGCAAACCCAATTCTGCTTTCCTAAATTACACATGCTGTAAAAAAAACACCCAAACAACCACACTGAAAAAAAAAAAGCTTTGAGAAAAGGATGGGGGAAGAGTATTTTCCCCGTGCTGCAAGGCATGAGGAATTCCCTAGCTCACCTAAAAGCAGAGTGGGACATATTGCTCCCTCTATCAGTATGCACCATTTTCCCATCGAGATCTGCAGCACTCATTATCTATTTGAAGGAAAGCAGCACTAACACAAACACAGATGTTTTTCTTCTATCCTTCACTCTCCCTTGCCCTAAAGTGCACCAGCTCTGCACTGGTGTGATATGGCTGGGAGCGAGGATGTATAATTTCGATGCTTAACTCTGACTAATGCAGGATGTGTGGGAGAGTGGCAGGGCAGCATGAATAACAGCTCTATGAAGCACGGCTCGGTATCACGCTAAGTCATTCTTATCATCCAAACAGGATCTGGAGCATGTGCGTGCACAGTACCTTTCCTGTAAAGGTTTTATCATGACTGTTGCTTGCATGGAAATCCAGCTGGTGTGACACACAAATAAGAGCAGGAAAAAGCAAGTAGTCAAAAAATCAACATAAACAAATGCTTTCTTTTCATGTAAATGTCAGGAGGAATACAAACTGGAGGCAACAAGTTGATTAAAGAACAGTCCAGAGAAAAAAAACCACCAGGAAAACAGGTCAGCCTTCAGCTGCCACAGGAGACACAAGTGTTCCCGAATGAGATGTTTTTCACAACTTTTCCGTGAGGTGTCCGTAACGAATGGCTGAAAATATCAACTGCATCAAAACTCACCTTTCAGTAACAGAGAGCCACTTCAAGTCACTTTCCTGTTGTCATCTCTCCCTTCCCTCTCTCCAAACTCAAAAGGATAGTTAATAGTTATGTCCTGGGAACCTAACTGGGTAAATGCTTAAATATGAAGCTTAAACTAGAAGCATATCTAGAGCTTGCCAAGGAGAGGGGAATAAGGAGGGAAGCAGACTCACAGGTAAATATTAGTTTGTACTTGAAAAAGCCAGAGCACATTTTAAAGCTGCTTTTGATTCTCATGCCAACTTCACGTTGTCCTCTGTCAGAGGTTGGTAGGGCAGGGTGATGCAGGGGCAACGAGTTCCTGGTGTCTTTGGCAGCTGGTCTGGGGTGGCAGCAACACTGCCAGCCTTTATCAGCCAACTGATGGGAAATGATCAGCAGAATTCCAGAAACAAGGGATGTTTTTCTTCCTCTCTTTCTTTTTGGCCCCTCTTGGCTGGTGTCTTTAAGGGCAGCCGCACAGGAGTCTGGCTGGACTGTTGTGTGTGGTTTTGGCACTCCCAAAAGGGGCAAGGAATGCTGTTTGGGAGCACAACCCGCCTCCTCTTTGCTCCCATCCTGTAACCACACAGGCGTCTCTTTCTCAGGCCTCGTACCACCTTGCCATCTGGCAATCTGCATGAGTACTGGCCTAAGCAACAATGCTAGGTAAAGACTGGAAGCCCTTTAAAGCCACAAGAGAGATCCCTTCAGCAGTAGGCCAGCATCCCTCTGCTGTGACCTGAAAGGGGAATCCATAGAAGACAAAACCATTTTCACTCCTTCAAATCCTAAAGTGTTTTCAAACCTATGCAAGTGTGCAAATAGATCGTCTCATCTTTGGTACAGCCAAGATGAAACACGCCATAAGAGCTCATGGCAATGCCACAGCCCTTTCATGGTCAACATGAAGACCACCACCACTCACTCTGAATCAAAGCTTGAGGGAAACTTTAGAAGCAAACCATAATAACCACTCAAGATGATGTGCAGACAGGAGACCCAGGAACACCACCCAGCTTCTCTAAACCAACACGATGAGGCATCCAGAGGTAACGGTCAATTATGGCCTTCTTTTTATGATTCTTCTTTAGCAGCATAATACACTTGTTAGGTCTCTGGGTCAGCAGTGACTCAGAGAACAGAGGGCCTTCCAGTGAATCATTCACGCATTTTTTTAAGCATCCTCCAGGTTTTGTTGATTGGGAGATGTCTCACTACCTACACCTTCCCTAAATACTTACTGGGCAGGAGTGAGAGTGAGAGAGAGCACGTGATCAAGGGTGCAAAGGAGCAAGCAATCCTCTCTGCATACCTGAGTGCTAGGAACAGGAATACCAGCCACACACAGCACTGCTCACTCCTGCAGCGTGTGAATATGGGCATAAGCTACACGAAGGTCGGGAAACAATGGGATAAGTGACAAATATTTGATTTCTCAAGTCAAGACGGTTTTCTTTCCCCTCCCCTCGTGACTAAGCCTTTGGTCCACACACCCACTCCATCCTCAAAAAACAACTCCGCGAAACCCATTCGATTGCTCTAAAATACACACAGGCAATGACCAACCACACCTCCTCCTCACAGCACTCGGGCTATTTACTAAGAGTCTGCACCAACTGTCTGCTTTGTATGTAACAGGATCCAACTCCCTCTTCTCAATGAGACATTAAACACTGGCAAGTCCAACCGCTCTCTACTTTCCTCATCCCATTCCCAAACCTCTGAGTCCGCAGACAACGTCGCTCGCCTGGAAAAACTTTCTGAAATCACTACTAGCTGCTTCCAGGGAAAGGACACGGCAGTGCCCAGCGTGCCATGGACCAGAACTGATCCCAAACCAGTGCTCAAAAGGACAGCAAAGCAGTGAGAGTAGTGGGCTGTGCCACAGAGGTTCCTGTCTTTTGGTAAGGGAGAGCACTGGCAGCACTCCATACCTCCCAACATTCCACTGAGCTTATTAACTTAGGCTCTGTGCCATGCCTTACCTTTAAGGTGCTACTGCTGTGCTGGGTAAGCACTGCTGGTGTCAAGGCAAGGACACTGCCTGCAATTGGTCCCATCCTGGCACAGATCTGCTGCCTAACAGCGATGTTAAACCTTACTCTAGGAATCTGACCACCATCTGCTCCACATCACCTCTAGTTGCCTTCTCAGTCATTTTCTGTTCTTGTACCTTGATACATTTTCCTACATAAAACTTGAGGGAAAAAAAAAAAAACCAAACAACTAAACCCTCAAAGCAAATTAAAATCTATCCTTTCTTTTTCATTTTAGCAGTGCCAACAACTGGCCTGTCCTTCTGTCATCCCAGCTGATCTCTTCCTCCTCTCTGGCACATGAGAGAAGTATCTTGTTCCTCTAACCTGTCAAAAAACAGCTGCTAAAATTATCATTCTGACCCATCAATCACATTCCTCTCTCAACCTATCTGGTATCTTCTACAAGGTATTAAGTTCAAACACCCTGAAGTCTTATCCTCAACGGCAATCCAGCCCCCTTTATATCACATTGGAGAGCTCATCCCAACTGCAGCTTCTCCCTCCTGCTCCCCAAATCCTTGTCCAGACTGAACATTCACCACAAGCTTACCCTTGGTTTCTCCTTCCCTCTCCACCTCACTCCCTCTCCCTGCCTGTGCAGCTTTTGGCATTTCACTGGTGTGTAGGAAAAACCCTTCCAGCCTTGATGAGATGGAAGGATGATCCTTCACTGTCTTATTTCTATGGAAAGGCAGGTTAAACTGAGCATGCCACACACTATCAACACGAGGCAAGCAGACAAAAAGCTTTACAGGATGAGATGGTGCAAAAATAATGAAGTAATTAACATAGCCCATGGTTAGAGTTTGCTCTGGATATTCTCATGAGTACTGTCTTGCATCTTTTAGACTGTCAGCAGTACAGAGACAGCCTTTGCTTCCTCCCCCTAGCCAAAGCAAAAAGCACATTCTTGGCAGCTAAATTATTAATAAGGAACAAATGGTAATTGATTTACAGATGAGTTTGAAACACAGGTTGTCTTCTTCAGTCATCTAAGTCGTCCTGGGTTCAGTCCCCACTCCCAGTCAGACTCTTAATGCAGCACATCCAGCTCCAAATGATTTGTGTTTGTGTGACCTCTTTACTTCTGTCGTATCTGACCACTGACCAGATACTGCAGAAGAGACACAAAATGCTTATTGTTCTTTCAGTCTCTCTTTCTTAGCCAGTAAGGAAAAGCTTAACTGGATTAGTTCTTCAGATTTTATTTTTATCCATTGTGAGCCTGTAAAAAAAAAAAAAATTACTTAAGGAAAAGATGAGTTTTGCATTCAGGCTTTGAATATGCTGAGCCTGGGGAACTAGCTCGCTCTCTCTCTGCTGGTGGAAAGTTCCACCGGCTCTTCATACCAGAAGTATCTGTCCTCCTCCTCCCAGCACTGCTTTCTCACATTTCAGCTCCCATACTTGCAACAACAATCTCTGCTCCCGTTTTGCTGAATGAACTGAGGATCACTGGCTAGGTCTTCCCCCTGCTATGAGTACGGGTTTACTTGTAAGACAAGCTTGAGAAGCGGCCCCTGAGAGCAGCTACTCTACAGGCTGTTATGTTTATTGTAATTAACAGCACCACACACACACACACACACACACACACATCCTATTGCTTTCACAACACTCGCCACAATTTGTTTGGCACCAAGAATCCATCAGCAGTCAGCTTGCCACAAACACAAACCTTTTTAAGGCGGGACCTGTGGCTTTATTGAAAGCAACACAAAGTTTGTTACTAGAAACATGATGGAGATGACATGTAAAACCCAACGCTGCTGCTTAAAGGCTGGCTGAATCCCAAACACTATGCCATCTGACATGAGGCAAAAAACAGACCTTCAAAGGCTTGTAGGCAAATATACTGTCACCGAATATTTTGTCATGGAAGCAAGAGCCTAAAAATATAACATGAGCAGATAATGCACTGAGACAGGCCAGTGCACATCCTGTCTTTACTCTGTAAACACCACAATGCGAATTGGCACTATTGTACAAATCAGGCCACCCATACAAAAAGTAGGCCAGTAGCTTGTAATAAACTGCAGCCTTCCTCCCATGGCTGCTATGTTCCTTGTCCCAGATATCTCGCTCTACATTGGAAGAACAAGAGCCTGGTGGGAGCACTGCAGGGCTGCCTCAGCCTCAGGCATGGGCAGGCTACGTGTTGCTTGGTTCTCAGGCAGCCCAGAGGCACATGCCTGCTGGGCACATGGGGAAGAAGAAGTGGAGGGTGGAAATGGTGCTATCATCCATTTTCTGATAAGGCCAGCACCTGCAGGAGCAGCAGGAAACCCAGCCTCCACGTGCTGACTCACTGCAGCGTGGTCCCTTGCAGTTGGCATTGCTGTAAGTTCTCCATAAACACTCCTCCCTGCAAGAGAAGGGGCATTTGCTACCTTCTTCCTCTACTCAGAAATCACATCAAAGCCACAAGTGCTCTGGGTTAACTAGAGGACATTCTAGTCTGCATTCCTTGCTCCCATTTGCAAAATTGAGGCTTGAAGCAGAAAAATGTTTTGTTTATCCTAAATGAGAGGATGGTAAAAGCCATACCAGACTGAGAAACAGTGGGAGCACTGGGGGGACAGTGCCCCACGAGAAGAAAGGAAGCTTCATTTCTCGTTCTAGTAATATGTGGTTTAGCTAGATTTGGATGAATTAGGCTCAAGTTCTCAAAACCTTCAGATTCCTTGTAGGTCTTTTTTTCCTATAAAAATGGTCCCTATTGGTCTCGATGCTTTTCTATACAATACATGTGATAGGTCTCAGTTGTGAAGCTCTGTAAGGACACTGGAAGCACATCATAGTTTTGACACCACAAGAAGGGAATGTCAAACTTTAAAAGTATTCAATGCAGTTCCACGTAACAGTCCCTAAAACCAAAAAGCCATAAACTTACTTTGGTTATAACAATACACACGATCATTCAGGCACTCTAATCTTTTCTTCTCAGAACATCCAAGGTGCCCAGAGCTATGTAAAGTAAAACTCTAAAGGTGTAAAAGTATATTCAGAGAGACAAACAAAAAACAGGTTCCCAAAACCTGAAAGGTTAGTTACCTTCCAGGAAGGGAATGAGCAGAGCTCTGCAGTTGAATGGTGTGTGCTCATTTGCACATGCAATGAATTCAGTAAATTCCATTCCAGATCTCTACATCAGTGACTTTTGAGGATGCTAATTGTTTTATGGTAGTACTCACTAATCCCCACTAAACCCCAACCAAATATCAAGGCTAATACACAACCAGCACAAAAGAGAAAGTCCCTGACCAGAAGAGAACGTGATTGTCATTTACAACAGGATGCAATAGATGCATGAAACAGCCAAACAGGAAGGAACAAGTATCACAGAGACGAGTTATTATATGCCAGAAGTGTGAAGTGGCTTCAGTGGGAAAAGAAATTAAAACATCACCATCGCATTCTTTTTCCAGCAATTAATCAGGTTTTACTTTCAAAACATATGTGCTAAAATCCAGCTGGGCAAATGTGGGGAAGGAATGCAAGGGGAGGGAAGAGGGGGAAAGACAGGCATAAAACTACAAATACACATTTTTCTGCAAAATCCCAGAGTGGCATCAGGAAAAGGAGGCTGTGGGGAATATGAATATCAAATACAGCAAGGAGCATCAATCCTTTCTTGCTTTCCTCTGCAGATCACCCTTGATAAATTACCATGACTCTCTCAGGGATTTTTTTCAAATCTGTTTTGTATTATTCCTCCTGTTTTTAAGGAAGATAAGGTTGCCTCTGGTTTTGAAACTTCAACAAGGGCTACACACTCCCACACTGAAGAATTTCACTGCTGTAAAAGCTCTGGCTGCTCAGCCAGCTACTACTGCGAAATAAAGCAGCATGGCCTGCTACAAGAGGCGCCGAGACCCTGTCACATTCCTGGATGAACTGCACAGAAGACAAAAACATAACTTAGAAATGCCCTGCCCCCAGAAACCTCTGAGGGTTGAGCGGTGTGCCTGCACACCACACAGCACACATTTGCTTATACAAAGCCTGTGTAATTTTGCCACGGGTGGGAGGGCTGCACGTGGCTGTGTGGGCAGGATCAGCACCTGAGACTCAGCAGCACTGCAAATAAATACAGTTTATGCACCAGTAATTGCGTGGTTTAAAGGCATTATAACAATATGGAAACCATGTTAAAAAGATGGCATTGGATTTTCTTCAGCCAAATCCTCCTGGTGTTGATACAGAAATAAGTAGAATAATCCAAGACAAGGGCTGGAGAAGGGCCAGGGTGCAAACCAGCAGGTGGGAATCTTTCCACCATCAAGGCTATGGGTGCATAGCAGCAGGAGGGATTCCTTCCACCACCAAGGCTGTGGGTGCATAGCAGCAGGAGGGAATCCTTATACCACCAAGGCTGTGGGTGCATAGCAGCGGGAGGGAATCCTTATACCACCAAGGCTGTGGGTGCATAGCAGCAGGAGAGAATCCTTATACCACCAAGGCTGTGGGTGCATAGCAGCGGGAGAGTATCCTTATACCACCAAGGCTGTGGGTGCATAGCAGCAGGAGGGATTCCTTCCAACACCAAGGCTGTGCATTCCTGACTCATAAGCTAAGGTGCATCCAGTGGCTTGTGTCAGGTGCCGGTTTGGCAAAAGCATTCCCTTGTAATGGCTTCTTAATTGTTTTCTGACAGCCATGACACATTCTCCAGAGGGCTGTGAAGCCAGAAACTTGGAAGACAGCTTGCCATTTGTCACGAGCAGGAGTAGAGCAAACCAAGCACCTGCTTCCCGTCTGTGTGTCTGCCATTCTCACCTGCTGATGTGTTTAGAAAGCTCAAAGTGTGGTCCCCAGTGCATGATTCCTCCTTACCCAAGCTGGCACTCCCAACACACCCCGTCGATGTTACATTTAAGCATTTGCTAGACTTTGTGCAGCAGCTCCATTAATTTAACTCCGGGTTTAAATCTAAGCATATACTTAGAGGGCCCTGCAGAAAGCAGGAGGATTGAGGAAGCACTTGAAGCGCTTTGCACCCTTAGGATGAAAGAGACTTTGACATCTCAAAATGCTGTTATCTTAGATAATGAAGTGGTTTAAAAATACTTAAAGGCCTTCGATATTTTCTTTGTCAACCCCAGCAGGCAACACGTTGTCTAACACACCTCAAGGCAATAGCTATGCATGCCTATTTCAAGAGAATGATCACCCCACTCTGCTCTAAACCTCTCTCTGAATAAAAGCCAATATAGTTAGCATTTTGCTTCCTGCTGTAAAGATTGGACAATTGTAGGCCTTGTCTGTGAGACGAGGAAAAAAAACACCACAGGGAATATCATGTGTCACTTCCTTTTCATCACATGCAAAGCTGGGATCAGCAACAGGGGCGGGTAAAGGCACTCACCTTTTACCTAAGCTTTCATGCACAATAAATTAAGAAGGGTGGGCCTTTTACTCAAGGCAGTTTTTCTTTAAAGCTATGTATTAATCAAATCCCTTCAGAAAACATTCATTTGAATGCATTTAATTTTGCTTTGAGACTGATAATAGCACAAGAGTATTGCATCATCTTCACTAGAACAGTAATGCCTTTTAAGTTTCTTTTTAGTAGCTGCCTCAGACATGCCTGAGATAATTTTGTTGGCCAACTGAGGACTAATGCAAGACATATTCTATGAATAAATGCATTTCCAGAGCCTCAGTCTCAGAAGGTGATTTTGCAAATGGCCAACGAGAAGTGCCTGCTTTGAAGTGTTCCTGGAATCAGTTACAGTTGCTTAAACGACTGATCAAATCCTATCCAAAAAGGTTTAGTGAAATGTTACTTCAGCCTCGGTTTATCTTTCCTCTAAATGCAAACTCCTGCACGAAACCCGGAGCTTTCCCCTATGGCACACGTACTTTCACAGCCTCTAGCTATTTAACTGAGGTCTCTAAAGTCAACACTTCATTTTCTTTCTTGGAAGAGCTGAAAAAAAAAAAAAACTTGAAGCCAAACTCCACTGGATGGAAAAGGTAACTTCAAAATTCTTTCCCCTAAAAGTAAACGATGAAGTTACACCAGGCTACGTGAAGGACGGTTCTGTTACTCGCAGCGATTCAAGGTTAACATCACTCCAGTTTACTGTGCTCTATCTAGAAAGGATTTCTTAGCCAGCAGGTCTCCTGCTTTTCCCTTCATCCAAAAGGCTCATTCTTTTGGGGCCAAATACAATGACCTTAAGTCAGTTTGAGAGCTCATGTGGCTTTGTAGTACCCAGCACCATGAGCAGCCACCGAGCAAAGCAGACACGATGCTCAGGCTCATCCTGCACTTCCAAGCAGTTCAGGCAACAGAAGATGTAAAGCAAGTTTAGGGAGGTTCAGCTAACGATGCCTCTGCCTGGCATTTCCTAAGGAAGCACAGACAGCCCCTATGCCAGTCCCCTCTCAACAGCATAAGGGACACAAGTGAGCACATAGGTGGCTGGAAGAGGCCTGTCCCCAGGCTGGAGCAGCTCTGGGAAGCTCTTGGCAGTCAGCTCCCAGTCATGTGGGGACTGCAGCACTGCTCTGAGGACTACAGCTTCTTGATGTTTCCTCCACAGCTGAGGATCTGTGCCAGTGAGTGCAAGAGTGGCTCTGAAACACTGCTACAAGGGTAAGTGCAGCTTTTTGCCTTGGTAGTGGAAATCATGACGAAAGGTCTACGGTACGAGAAAACAAGGCTCGTGCTCAGTGGAAGTTGTTGGGTGCTCAAACACCTCCCCTCCATCAGGTCTCTTCTTGACATGCTTCAGTGGACTTACTCTGTACATCTATTTAAGCAATCCTGACCTAAGCTTCCCAAACCCATCTGCATTTGTACTTCAGCTTCGCTAGTCAAATCCCAAAGCGTGCTCTGCCCGAAACCCAGCACAGCAGATTGCAGGAAATGCACAAGGTTGTTTCTCCCCTTTCACTCTAAAAATGATCTGCCAGATATTCTGGGGAGGGAACAGAGGAGTGGAGGCTCCTACAGAGAAGAGTTCATGACGTTTCTTCTTTAAGATGATTTTGTTCTACTTTGTCGCACCATTGAGCCGCTTTGACTGAGTTTTACACAGAATGTTTACAAGACGTGTGGGCAAATTTAGCAACGTATATTTTTTAAACTTGATCACTTTCCCACATATACACACACAGAGTGACTGAGTTACTCTCTACATAAGGTTCTTTTCACAGTAAAAACACCAGGACTTTCCATATGCACTGCTGCTTAAGAATAGCGTTCCTGGCAGGCCTCGATGCATCTCAAGTGATGGCATTAAGCTCCCAGCGTTGCTTCGAGACCTATCTGAGGAGAACATACACCTGCAAAACCCACTGAGGGAAGCTATGAAAGAGAATACACTTGCAGGAGCTCACAAACAAGGCAAATGACAAGTGCCTTACTTGAAGTCAGGAGACATTTCAAAGAAAGCACACATCGGTGCTGCCAGCTTGCTCTCAAAGGAACATTTTGTTTGAAAAGGCTGTTCTACACCATGGCTGTTTTCTTCTTGTCAGGATCACAGGAATCCTCAAGACATCCTTCCTGAAAAGTGTCAGCGTTGCACAAACGGGCTTCAAGAAAGGAGGGAGATTTTCAAACACCTCCTTAGTGAAATGCTGCCTGGGCTCCTTCCAGCCGGTGGTGCAAGAGCGGTGCTGTTACTCTGCCTCTGACGGCATTATTCCTTGGGCACATGCCTTTGCTTCTCTCACTTTGCTGTGGTTTTCCTAGCATTATGTTTTCATAAGAGAGTTTTTGCAGCAAGTTTTAGGGAAATGACATCAGCAGCCCTCGGTTCAATCAGCTCAATACAGAGAGCTGTCTTCACAGAAGCTCTGAAAAATACATTATTGGTGGCTCTTTAGCATTTGAACAAACAAAAAAAATGCTAGTGCATCCAAGCCTGTAAAGTCATATAAAGAACTTCCAATTCAAACATCTGAACACTGATACATATTCATTCCCTGAGCTGCTAATTAACCACAAGCTGATTTCCTTCAGCAATGTGTTTATTTTAGCAGTATGGTTGTCCAGAAGCCGCTTTCCAGAACACAGCAATAATCAGGCTTCATAAAACAAATAGCTGTGTTTACTGCTATGCTGAAAAAAAAAATGCCCCCCGTATCAGTGTTTCAGCTTTTATCAAGAGCACAAAAGGTAAGAGGATTTGATAGACCTGGAAGCCTGCACTGACAAAGGATGAAGTATTTCTCAAGAAGCTGGGAACGGTAATTTTTGCCTCTTAGTAGATAACAGGCAAAATCAAAACTCAAAAGACTCTGTTGTTGAGTCACAGATTCCCGTCTCCATTATGTTCCTGTTTTCCCATGCAGAGCAGTAACAGGTGAGACTGATCTATACCAAGGAAATGCACTGGACAACCAGAAGAGAGAAAGGGATGCAGTGGCACAGGGCACCCCAGAGATGCTGGAGGGAGGAAGGCTGCAGCTTTCCCATGTCATCGGTAGCGGCGGCTTGAGAGACAATGACCACACAGCACAATTTGTCCCCAGAAAAAGAAATGAAACCCTAAGGGAGTACACAGTTCCCTGAAATGAATCAAACCAGCCCTCTGAGATGAAATCTAGAAACGGAAAAAAGGCACAAAGGAACAGAGACAGGAAGGCAAGAGGCACAATGGGCTCTTTTTAAAGGTGGTGATAAAGCACTTGTGCTGGCACAAGAGGAGTGAGAAGAAATGAAGCCATCTATCAGCCAGCACTGGGGAAGCAGGTTCCAGTCAAGCCGCATGTCTGAGATGAACAAATCACAGGTACCTTGAGAACAAGCTGCCCAGCAAGGACGACTGGCCTAGCTGCTCACCCCTGGCTATGTGATGGAAAGGAGGGCTCAGCTACCTTGCTGCTGGTATCGTGTGTGTAAGGCTGTGTGGGGAACAGGTTTTCTCTCTGAACCACTGCTTGACACCCTCTTCACTTGTGTTAGTTATAGCCTGAACCTCAATTTTGCCTGAATAATCTATCCTTAAAAGTAAAAACTCTAAATCACATTTAGTGAGGCAGTTTTGAAGTCAGTAATAGACAACAAGCACACAGGCCTATATTTTGTGTCAGTTTTACACAGGTACCTTCACAATGCAGTGGATGTAGGCTCCAGAAAACCAAGGCAGCGGAGCAGAGCCTTCTCAGTACAGTGATCAAAGTGCCTGGTGGGAAATTAGCCTCCATCTGCCTGTGCCACTTCAGCAGACACCTTAATATTCTTTATTTCAGTAGCAAACAGACACTTTCCCCGACCCAAGATCCTCTCAAACATGTGCCCTTAATGAAAAGCTGCTTTGCTGAGGCACATACCCATCTACTACAGTATGAACAACCACAGCACAAAGCCAAAGGCACTAATGGGTATGCTATAGAGTCTATGTTGGCATTATATAAAAGCTCTTCCTTCTTTACTCTTTCGGCTTCCAAACAGATCATCGATCCTGTCACTAAGCATGACATTAACTACACCATTGTGAGGTCAGGGCAGATTTTTCACTCAAAGAAAAGCAGAATTGAAACTCACAGGCCAAATCCTGACTTTACAACCCTGTATGCACAAAAAGCTCAATTAACTTGAGAGAGACTAACCAAAGAAGGTACAGCTATCAGTGGCAGCCACATGCTGGCACAGGGAAAGCCACCTTGGAACTGGCTGCATGTGAAAGGACTGGTCTGCAAATGCAGGGGACAGCTGGGTCTCATCCACTCTGCTGTCATTCTACTCCCTATTTTGTGTCTGTAGGTTCTCCTTAATAATTGTCTTAATTTTTGCAAGCAATGTCTAACATTCTTGCATGGGTAGATCTTCCACACACTATGCAGAAAGATAAAGACACTGTTAAATTGCCATTGTTGGCCTTTGTTTGTTTCATTTACATTATGAAATGCTTTTAAAACAGCATCTCATGATAGACTACCAGACAATGAAATCTTCATGATTCAAGGGTATGAAGGGTGATAAATGAAGGTCAGTATCACCATTAGCTGAACTGCTACTAATAAGTGGCACAGTACCAAAAATACCAAAGTGTATGTTCTTCACTGAGGAAAAACACACTCTTCCCTGTAACGTTGCTCAAAGGTCACCTCCAAGCTCATACAGCGAAAGCAACTTGGAATTGCTGAAAAAACAACAAAAGACCAAGCCCCACCAAACAAGTAAAAAAAGAATCAGGCTTGCTAAAAATCAATAGTTTGACCTTGTCAAACTTGTGGGCTGCCTGTATTTCACCACTCCCTGTGGGACTGCATTCCCCAAGAGCAAGCTCTTCTTCGTATGGGGTGTTATTAATTGAAACAACTTAGGAAGACATTTTTTATTCTCCTTGTTCTTTCTACCATCAATTGTTACTCATGTTTTGTTTCTGTTTAAGCAATCAAGTCCTTTCACTCTTAACTGTGACCTAACTACAGCTCTAAGCAATGTATGGGCTTCATGTTATATGCTGGTAGGCGAGCAAGCACAAGATTGTGTTTCAAATTGGCAGTAATCCCATACAGAACTTTGTGACTCTCCTTTTCCCCCAGCAAGGTATTTCTGCTGACAAGGCACATGCACAGAGACATTTCAGCCCTGCATGTGGTAGAATATCTCATCAGTGCTCAGTTTTGTTTAGCTCCAGACTGGTTTTGCACAGCCCTGTCTTGTAGATGAAAACACAGAACGGGAAACCTCAGCTCCTTTATCTTCTGTTTGCACCAAGCCAGGCCTGAACTCTTCATTGGCATTGTAATGTGAAGTGTAATCATTTGTAATCATTTCTTCACCAAAAGCCTTCCTGTTGGTGCAGTGTTATCAGTAAGAGATGTCTTTTTTTTTAACCATTAGAAATTGTTTCCCATTTAGAACTGATGTAAAATTATACTGGCAGACTGGTTAGTTACCTTGGAGGATACTCCTAAGGCACAACACTCCACAGTAAAACTCAGCTTTTTGTGAAATTTCCAACCTTGGCTGAATTCTTAAAGCAGGTTGGATTGTTCTGTTGCCCAGAAGCAAGAATAACACAGGACACTTGTGTGTTACGTATGTACCAGCTTTGGAGGGAACATTCTGGCTTCCATTAATCTCCTTTTCAACACAGACCAAGACCCAGAGCTAACAGCAATCCAGTCAAGACCAGATGCCCATTTTCTCTCTCCTAGAATACTGAGCAAGAGCCTCTCCTCTCCTGTGAGCTGACCCCAAAAGATCCTTCTACTCTTGTTCACCTGATAGAGTGCAAAAAAGGATCAAGAGTAAGGAAGGAGTGAGCGTTCTCCCTGATTTCTTCATCAGCCCAGCACTGAGTATGGCTGCATGTGGTCTCAGTGGTAACCAGCTGGCAGAGACACTGAGTCTCCATCACAGCTGCTTTCAACTCGAAGAACACACTCCAGGAGGGCCTATATAGAATGCTCAAATTTAGTGGAGTCATCCTGGTTTTTGAGCTCCACCATCTTCCATTGCCTTTTGCTGTCACAATGTTGTCCTATTCACACATGCAAGACAAAAAGCCTCGTGAAATGTCAGAGCTTCACTTGCAGGAGATGTACAATCAAAACATCTTTGCTGTGCATGCCTCTGATGAAAGTCTCAGAAAATGTCAAGGCAAATCAGGATACATACTGATACAAGATCCTCTGTACTGTGAGGACACCCTCCCATGAGACAGAGTTATACAAAATAATTGACCAAAATCATCTGAGTGAAGTCACTGAGAGACCAAATGTTTCACTAATAAAACTTAAAACATAGTCATGATCCCAAAATCCAACTCACTGCTTGTACTTACTTGCTCTGTAAATCCCTTACCCAATGATCATGTTTACTTACTGCTCTTTTCCTCCTACTAATCAGCTCATTTGATTCCATTTCTCATGGCAAATTGGGGTTAGTTCCTCTTTTAAAACAAAACTATATAACGTACCAAATACTCTTCTGACTGCTAGCATCCCTCCTGGCACAGACTTACCTACTATGACATTCCATATAACATCAGGAGATATTTTGCACCAGAACAATCCTAACTTAGGCACTTTAGCAACCAGTTTTGGTTTCATGGAAGCTTTCTCTATGGATTATGCAGTGTACTCCCTCCTGTGCCCAACTGAGGCAAGGATCCATTCTGTTATTCCCCAAAAGGAAAGGAGAGGGGACATACAGGAGGCAACTATAAGAGTGCCTTACCCCATCACAGAAACCCAGTTCAACCAGAACTACTGTTGAATAAGGAGTCAAGCTTGTCCATGAAAATGTCCTTTCCTACCCTTAAAAATGCAAAGCTTGGAGAAAAGGTAAGTGGAGAAGATGACTGTGCCTACTGCCCTGCAGAGCTCAGAAGTGCACAGAAGGGGTATTTGGGAACTAAGTCAAGTCACATTTCATGCATGGCAGGGTCGGTAGGCAACATCACTTCCCTTCCTGCCTGTGGTCACATAGCGGCCAAGGGTTACACAGAGTCACTCTTTGTTGCTTGCCTGGTACTGCTTCATTTGTTTTCCCTTGCAGCACTGGGGCAAAACCTGGCAGCTGCACAGATTATTTTTACTCATTAATGAAAGGGGCTGCGATGCAGCCTTTACACCATAGAGTTGTCCCCAAGCAGAATCACTGCTCATGATGCTGAAATTGTACATGATGTTTTCAAGAGCGTTAAGTTTTCCCTTCTTAAATCATTACAACAGCAATTGTTTACACCAAGCTGAAAAAGAAAAATGCCTTTTCTATGTAGTTATGCAATTATATGGTCCCCATTACCACGGAATCCAAGTACTTGACACACTTCTGCGTTCTCAGTGCCTAAAAGATTTACTTGCTCCGTTTTGCAGAAAGGAAGCTGAGGCAAAGAGAGACTAAACAACCTGAAGTTGGGACAAGAACAAGAGTGCAAGTCCCACCAGCTGTCTGTTATGCCTAATGTTTAATGCCATTCTCGTATCAAATATGTGTGTAAACATTCTATATGGAAAGTAACTGCAACAAGAAGTAACGAGCTTTGTACCTCACAGTGGCAAGACAGGACATTATTTCTAATGATTTACAACAGCAAAGAGTTAACATGTACTGCATATGCACTATTCTAATCCACACATTCCCAATAGCTTTCCTGCTTGTTACACTCCTCCTGCCTTCTAAAAGTGTGTGTGTGTAGAGGGGAAAAGTGACTGCACTAGCATCCTCGCCTTCACTCACACCCTCCTTGCTGTCTTCTTTGCAGAACAGCCATCCCTGTCATTATGGGCCAGAGCCCAGGAAAGACAGATGCATACAATCCCAGTAAGCAAGTCCCTTGTTCCCCTTCAGAGACTTAGGACTCGATCCAAAACTCCAGAGGAGTTTGTGAAATGCACATGGGCTTTGGATCAGGCCAGTCATGTCTGTGTATATATTTGCTTAGTGTAACTTCAGGGGAAAAAGAAACTAAAAAAAAAAATCTTCTCACAGTCCAGAGCTCACACATGACTCCCACATTGCTTCAGCAGTGAATCCTGTGGATTGCCCTTTACCAGTGACCCTCTCCGGGTCTCTCACAGGTCACTGTGGAAATGAAATACTGATCCCTCCCTTGTAAAGCTCAGTGTCTTTGTCTCATCTATACTATGTGGTTTGGTATCATCAAATACATTTTGAATGAGTACTGAGTAAGTATATACAGCAGCAGTCTTTTATTATGATTGGCTGTTATTTAGAAAACTTCTTGTTGAGTGTCTCTTGTGGGAATTCCGTTTGCTCAGCCTGTCCAGGAGGCCTCAAGTTACTCACAACAGCTTCACTGGAGCTTCTCCAAAAACAGTCAATACAAAACCAAATTCAAGTACCCACGTTGCAGACTTCACACTTCACCAACAACCCTCCCCCTCACATTCACAAACAGCAGAATTTACCCTCTAAGGAATCAATAAAGTACACATGAAGCACATACAGAGCAAAACCACAAGGGTTTGACAACCCACTCCGAGTGGCGATACTGAAACTGAGGAGTTGGTAGGTCTGCAGAGCTGACATTAAAGCAGGCAGACTAGGGATAAACCTCTACTCACCAACCTTTTCACCACACCAGAGCAAAGTCCCTCACACAAAGTCTTCGAATGCAGCCAGGGCAGGCATCCAGCTGGCAGATGGTGAAGCTCTGTGCCGCGCTGTCTCTCACCACGGCTTCCCCAGTGAAAGCGGGGATCTTCTGGGGACTTCCCTCCTCTCAGATTCAGTTACTCTAAACCACTCAACCAGAGCGTCAAGGGTCCATAAGAGCAGCTTCACACTGCTTTTGCACACCATATTACTCATTTGCAAATTCCAACCTAGGCCACGAACACCTCTACGTTTTCTTGGCTACTGTGGGTTTTGGTGGGATTTTTTTGGTCAGCCAAGCACACAAGGTTGTAGGCACAACTTGCTGGTCTTTCTCTAAGAAGCATTTGGCTGTAATACAGTCACTTTTAAGAGCATTAGTGAGAAACCCTCTATTAATTCTGGTGAAAACCAAAATACCCGTTGTAAGTGACAGGAGACATCAAAAGCAGAAGGCATCTTGCCAAAGGCTTAAAGCAGATCTGTAACAATCTGCAAGTCACAGTGCAAGCTAAAAACATGCCACCAAATTAAACATCTACAACACATGTTGATTCTGTCTACAGGTCCAGGATATAGCCTCCTCAAATTGAAGTGGGAAAGAAAAAGTATAAGCTAACGAGGGAAGAGGCAACAGAAACATACAGACTACCGCTGTCATAGGCAAGGGGAACATGCCACGCTGTGGTCTGGCACACTGCAGTGAGAAATGGAAACTGGATATGGACTCACTGATGAGGGACAAATCACAGAATCTTAAGTGTTGGAAGGGGCCTTGAAAGATCATCTAGTCCAAATCAAGTCAAGAGAGAAAAAATGATGGACACAAGCATCCAGGGGAAATGGACAAGTGGTGACAGAGAATTGCAAAGAGCTCCAGAGGTGGATGGAGTGGAAATTATTCCAGGCGGGAAGGTGACATGCAGCTTTTGGCCTGAAAGAAGGATACATCCAGCCTCCCAGTGCCGAGCTGCTGGGCTCCAGTGGGGATGCACCACCTCAGGGCTCAAGGGTGAATGTAACAAAGAACAAGAGAGCAAGCTCCTATCATTAGTTCAAACAGCCTCATCTCATTAGACTGGTATAAAACTAAAGTTACAGCATGAAGTTAATCTCTCCTTTGCAATACCAGTTTACACCAGCATGTTGTGAAGAAGGTAGCTGGCATACATCTCTTCTGTAGGCTGCCAAGACACAAGCAAACACTTAAACTTCTGATTAAAAACTCCACTTGAAGCCAAAAGTTCAACAGTTGTAACACCTGTGAGAAAGACAGCACATTAACTCAAGAATTCCCCAGCTTGCTAAGTGTTCACAGTATTTCAAGTGCAGGGCCAAAATATACCAACATCTGTACCAAAACTCTAAACTAGCAAAAAAACAAACCCAACCCACTAAAACAAGCTCCCCACAAACGCATGCCTACCAAACCCAAGATATCTGTAGTACAACGAGAAAAAAACACATCAAACAAAACAAACCAGCAGCCAGGCAGCCAAAGCAGAAAAGTTTAACAGCTTTATTAGGAAGCATATAGCCAGTGAAGTGATTTACAACTTAGAGGAATAACAGAGTGCCAATCCCAAGGGGAAGACGTTTTGCCCACCTTCTCTGGGAAACAAACAAAACGAGAAACTGGTACCTTTAAAGAGATTTCTACATATCTGATAGGTAGGATACAAATAGGTATCTAATCATTCAATAGCTTGTCTGTTTCAAGTTGCAATTTTAAAGTCTTTCTTTTTAACGTCACAGGAACCACACAAGGAACAACTTCAAGTTTAAACAGGGTGCCACTGACCTTCCTCTTCCTGCTCTGGTGAAGACTCTCTAAAAATTGGATAACATTACAGAGAAGCTGTGTTGTAATTCCTAGGCACATCAGGGTCAGATAAAGTTCAGTCTTCCCTTTGAACTTTCTTGCCTCTGTGGGCTATAGTCAAATCCTCAGTGTTATTTTAACACGGTTTTTAAAGTTTAATTTCCTTTTTGTGGCTTTGCATTATTACCATTATTGACGTTAAAAGTGATATGCAGTCCCCTTTTCATCCTTCAGAGAAGCATGGAAATATTTGTGGATTCCTCTCCCCTCCCTTAATTAAAAACTTGCCTCAGCAACCCTCTTCAGCTGCAGCACAAGGTCTTTGCTGCACAGAAGTCAATAGGAGAAAGCTCTTTTCCTGTAGTTGAACCAGGATTTCTATAATCCACTCTTCCCAGGAAGGGCTTTGCAGTTTAGCAGAGCAAGAAGCCAGCACTCAGCTTCATCAAGAGCTTTTGAATAGGTTCCTTTTAGGTCCAAGGCTCAGTGCTCGATACACAGTAATTTAAAATAAGCAAAGAGAAGAATCACTTTAAACAAGTCTCCATGTTAACCCCAGAAGCAGAGCCGTGACAAACCAGGCTACCAAAGCATGGCAGTGTTCTGCTTCAAATCAACCTCATCTGTACCCACCCAAGCCACTTCACGGCCTTCTGGGAGCTGCTATAATGATGTAGTTTGTTTTGAGCCTATTTTTTTTCCCCAAAAGGGAAGGTCTGTTATCGGATTCTACATCCTAGGATGTGCCACGAGGCTTCTCTTTTGGGGAATCTGACACCAAGTTAAAACAGGCATTAGAGATGAAAGACCTGGGCACCTGGCTGAGAACAGGGCCACTACAGACGACTGCAAAAACATAAGATAAAGAAGGCCATTTTTCAGGAAGCATCACAGCAGCCCACGCACTGAGCCTGACCTCTGCCAACTGTGAAGCACCGCGCTTTGCTTTCACAAAATAAGGAATAACAGCAAATCAGCAACAAACAAATTCAGTGTGGAAAACACAAAGTCCTCTGCAAAATAACATTCCATTCTCAAACAAGTTGTATGCCTAACCTGTTCTCTTTCTCCATGTAGAACTCCATGCTCATTCCATATTAATACACTACAGTAACCTGAAAAATCAGGTCAGCAAAGTGTGAGTCCGAGGGGGCTGCTGAGCCTCCAGCACTCGGGGGAAAAAATAAATATCAAGGTGCTCAGTTGTTTTAAATCACTTTAAAAATACAGGAATACAGCTTCAGGCATCTAATTTAGCAGAATTTTTGATTCTAGAATAGAAAAACCCTCAACCACCCAACAAACTAACACATAAAACCAGTTAAGATCCTGCAAGCTTGTCTGCAGCAGCCACTACTTGCCATACAAAAGCAGAAATTATTCACCCAACTCTTGAAGAACTTGAGAAAAAAAAAAAAAAGTCACTTCAGTTAGCAAGGACAGTTTGATGACAGCTTCTCTGTGATGACAGCCTTCGAAAAGATATGCCAGTGACAATAAATAATTCCAAATTAGAGATCTGGCATTAAATTGCGAGAGCCAAAGGCTTAAAGATGTCACATAACATAAACGCAGCTCTGTTTCATTTTGCAGTTTCTGAAGCAGTGAAACCTTAGGCTTGCTCTCTCTCTTCTCTCCCCCCTCCTCCTTTTTTTTTTTTTTGATATGCCAAAGCCATGACCAACGCGAGAAACTTCTTTTGCTCCCCTGTGACTAACATTTATCATTTGTATATAAAGTAGCTATTATTCAACCAAATGCGAATTCAGCAAGTGCTTTTAAAAAAAATCACCCACCCCCTAGCAAGAACCGCAAACCAAACAGCCGCCCACACCCCGGCTGGAGTATGCCTCTGCATTCCTGAGCGCTGAATAACAGGAGCCTCTGTGAGTCCCTGCTGCGCTTTCTTACCGCTCCTCAAGCCTTAAGAGAGACCTTACTCTGTTGCAGAATCAATGCTGGAATGGCAGCTTGTGTCACACCTTACACATTTAGTTTAACTCCTTTCTATGTGTAGCTTAAAAACAAAATGCTTCCGACTTCTTTTTCTTACTTAAAAGCAAAACAAAAGTGTCAGATAAAAAAAAAAAAAAAAAAGAAGAGAGAGAAATAAAGTATAAAAGCACAAGTCTCTCTGCTGTGCCCTGGTTCTGTCTCAGTCACTGAAAGAAGAGGTCCAAGATGCAACTCCTGGGTCATTCTGTTCCAAGTGATGCAGAGATGATGCCTCACACATTCTCACCTCTTCAGGCATGAAAACCAACCATGAAACCCCTCTGGTCAAAGACTGAGAACCTACTCAGGACTCATTTCTTCACTCAGGAGGAAAAAAAGCATATTAGAGAGTATCCAAACCCCAGACAGGCTGGCTTTGGGCTGCCATACTAGGACAAACCTCTGTCTGCCATGCCAGGCATGAGTCCCTTGCATGTGCAGGAGGGAATGGGACTTGCCCTCTTGTAGTACTGATTCCATTTCTCACTGCTTTGCCTATCAGTGAGGCCTGGTGCCTAGCACTGCTGGCTATAATACGGCTCTAGGGACTGGGGGCAGCACACACAGCTGCTCTGGGCTAAAACTGGAGAAGTATCCTGAGAAAGGAATCGTGTCTCTGGCTGTGGAGCGTGGAAGGCTCTCACAGCCTCCGGCAGCTGTGCAAGTAATTTTGGACAGTGAAACCACAGCAAGCAAAGCTCCCTTCACCCAGGCACCAGTCCCCTCAGAATAAAATACAGAAATCACAGCATCCTAAGGGTTGGAAAGAACCTCAAAAGCTCATCCAGTGCAACCCCCCCCGCCAGAGAAGGATCACCTAGAGCAGGTCACATAGGAACTCGTCCAGCTGGGGTTTGAATGTTTTCTGAATTCTCAACAATATGCAGATAAATTGCTTTTTGTTTAAAATAGCTTCTTTACCTAACATGTAGTTCAGGTCCGTTCTCAACTTCTATTTCCTTCCCTTGGCTGCAAGCCAGCCAGCCAAGCAACAGTCAAACCCATGAAACGAGAAGAAAAGCTTCACTTCAGTGTCGTGTAAATGCCGATATTCTGCTCAGTGCTTACCTCCACACCTGGTGAAGCAGTTCAGCACCACACAACACTAGTTCCCAGACTGGTCACCTATCCAGCACTATCTGGCTTTGCAGATATGTAATGGAAGCCAGGTTATCTCTATAGAACTTAAGTCCTGTGTTTTCCTTTTGTCCAATGTTAATGTAACATTTCCATGTTATGGAACAGTTATGGAGTAAAGCATCATCATCCAAAAACTGTCACACCACAAGCTGCACATCTATTTATTGGCTGTGCTTTGTGTTTGCTGCTCCACTCTCTGCATCTATGTTCTGCCTTACCTTCATTGGACTTCTGTTAATTCTTTGAGGAAAAAACACCAACAAATCCAATACTTAAAGACAGGTTTTAAAATGAAGATTGCCATTTTGAGTAAATGAGTACCACTGAGTAAAAAGGAGTAATTTTTTGCAGTAGAAGGCAGTCAATCATCCTATGTTGTGTGCTGCATCAAGGCACAGAGACTTTATTTTCTTTCGCTGCTAGGATTGCCAAGATCTTTACGGGAAAGTCTGGAAACTCCTATGATGCATCACACGCCAGCCATGATCCAAGGCAGGTACCCAAGTTGGTGAGCCAATATGATAATCCTGTATTGCTAAATCCATTGTTTCCCTGAAAAAAAAAACCACCCTTGAATCACGTTCAGTGCTCTGTCAGCCAAGGAAACCGGATGTTACTCTTGGGAAAACCTGTCACCACCACTCCCAAGTCAACGGAGAAACAAAGATTCCCCTGGGCTCTCCTGATGGGAATGTCTGGCCCACTCTCCTTCCTTCCCTCACTTTTGCATGCCTCATTGTGGACAGTCCAGAAAATCAGGACATATCTTCGAATAAAACCCCTTGCTACTGTAAAGCCTAGGAATTTGTGTCCATAGAGTCCAGGTTTCTGGGTAGTAAGTTGATATGGGGAAAATACACAGGAAAAAAAAAAAGAGTTTCCCTGTGAAAAAAAAACTGGATAGAAGAATTCTTGATGGGTTATCTTAATGAAATGATTCCAAGTAAGTTCTATTCTGCCATTATTGATTGACTGAGTATCTAGCACTTATCCTCCTATAATGGTATCAACACAATCAATAGCTCTCCAAGTCATGTCAGCTGCTAGCTAATTTACACTTCCACAGTTGCCATCTGCTATTCAACCCATTGTAACACAAGCCATCAGCCCAGGATCTTTAACTAGCATGGTCAAAACAAAACTACTGAAAGACAGATATTTTATCTATATTCCAAGGGGTAAGAGAATACATTTCATCCAACTATGGTTTCATCACTCTGAGTTTTTCAAGTTCTGTTCGCACAGCTGGGAAGCAGTGTTGCAGTTACCTGTTTGTTTAAACTCAGCCATCAGCCCTGCATTTCAGAGCAACAAAACACACTTATTGATATCTTAGGTAATTAAGACCTGAGAATTCCTGATTAAAGCAAGCTACATGATTCTCACCTGCATGATCACCTGAACCGTTCCTGTACTTTTCAAAGTACGTTTTATGTAACCTCATGGATGAAAAAAGATGCCTAGCTTAGGTTAAAAGTGTCACCCAGGAGGATTTATCAGTTCTGTTCTAACAGAGTAGTTAAATATTCTTTTTAAATATATGCTGTTGGTGTGCCAGGAGAAATATTTCTTTTAAAATCTGCACATTATTTCCCTTTGAAATCACTGCTAGTAAAATACAGAGCCATGAGAAGCTGTGACCAAAATATGCAAAACTCAATGCCTACACCTAACGGTTCAAGCACCTACTAGGTATGCAGTGATGGAATTCACTCCTTCAGAACTGCTGCACAAAACCACGCGGTTACTACAGCACAGGATGCAAACTGCAGACTTGATCAGAAAAAAAAAACAGCAAAGAGATCAAAGATTCAACAAACTGGATGACAAATGTTCAACTGTATGAGTCGCTACGAACAGAATCAGCATGATAATGCTGATGTCTGTAGCCAGGATTATACCCATGATGGAAACAATGGGACATATGGGCACAAGTAATATTTCTCTTCTCTTAAAACTGTCTATTGTTTAAGAACAAAGCAAAACCACATCCAAACACATCTGGCATCAACATCTAATGTTTTGCAAGCTGATCCTTCTTTCAAAAGCCAGAAAACCTGTACATCTGAGTATCCCATCATTTTTTTCTACAGCATATGATGATTCTGGCCATTTTCTTGAGGAGGAAGGTAATGTGTACATTGTGCTGCCCATCCCTGGGCTGCTCAACAAAGAGCCAACTGGCCTGGCCCTCATCATCCTCCTTCCCTTTCACAGCAGACAGCAAACTTTCTCTAGGAAAGATGGTGGCTGGAAATGGCCTCTTGCTTACCACAAGGCAATTCATCCAGTTTGCATCCTATCCCCTGCTTAGATCTGAAGAATGTCTGGGAAAGAGGGCAGCTGGGAGCTGGCTGAATATTGCCCTGGAATGCAATGGCAGGCTGCTTTTAAACCACATCTTTTTCCCTGCGGGGAAGAGGCTGCCGACAGGAAAAGGGTTCATGTGCTGTACAGAGAATTAATAGTGAGGGATGTGCTCCCACAAAGCACTGGAGCTACCACAAGCTACTGCATGCATACACCCAGCAAATTCCGAGCGTCACAAAAAAAGCTTTAGCTCGTCCTCGTTGTCCATGTATTATTTACCCTGGATGTGCTCTCATTTCTGTCTGAGGGATCCTGAACAGAAACAAAAGCTGCTTAAAATTTATTAAATGCACATCATGCTAGAGGTTTACCTAGGAACGGGCCTCAGCAGACCCCCACTGCTGAGAGAAAGAACAGGGCTCACTTAAGGGTCAGTTAGCAGAAGCTGGGCACCAGTTTCCACTTGTAATGTGCTATTTTGAGCAGAAAAAAGCCAAAAGGTATGCAAGCAATCTCCTTTCTTCTCAGCCTGCATTTGATTGCTTGGTTCCCATGGTGCAACTCTTGTCCAAGTATTGACTCTAGCTGAAGAAATGAAGTGGAAATTAATCACATTGCCATTTTAAACGGCTTTCCTCCAGCTAACGTGTTTCCAGGTTTCCTCAGGCACATCAGCTCTTTTCATCCACTAAAAGAAAAAAAAGGTGTTCAGGCAGAACTTGAAGGTTTTCTGTATTTCTTCAAGATATCCAGACCTACTGAAGCCTACTCAATGCTGTAGGATGCGATAGGTGCAGGAAGTCCAGATAGGTTCACTGCATCTGCACAAACAACCTGCAAATGTGTGCAGCAAGTCTAACACTTGAAGAGGCATCTCAGCTACCACACGTTTCATAATTGAGTCACACACCATGAAACCATGAGTTTTCCACCTTGCCAAAACTGCAAACTTGCTCTGTGTATGTAAGACTATAGATTTACACACGTTTCTGCCCGAGACATCCTGAATAGAAATAGAACAGTCTTAAGCTTTGCCTACGGGGTTTGCCACACAATTAACAGTGCAGCTCTACATTGGAGACTCTCCACACAATTTAAAGAGGAAAAAAGGCTTCCAGTATTGATCACCATTTGACAGGTTCTATCAAAACAGTTTATAATCCTAAACGAGTTCCCAAAAGTGTTAAAAGTTCATTCTGCACTGGATAAAAACCAAGAATGAAGCAAAGAAAAAAAATCCATCAAACAGCAATCATCCTTCATCACACAGTTCAGTTGTAAGAGCTCTTTTCTCCTCTAACCAAACTGGTAACACTGGAGAGGGGTCCTTTAGATTTCATGAAAACTAAAGAAATAACTGTTACAGGAAGCTTCCTTTCGACCTCAGAACCACTCAGCTGAATGCTAAATTACTCATCCCTTTCCTTACAAACAGTCCCCCATCACCTCATCATAAGCTCTGCAAAAGCATCAGCCTGTCAATCAGCCAAAATGCATCTTGCTGATTATTCCCTGCAGCTGTAGTTTTTCATGCACAGGAAGCTAAGGGCACCATTCTCAGTGCAGTACCATTCCAATGACTTAATGCTTAACTGCTCTTCAGAAACTCTGGATACCTAAACCACCTGGAGATCAGTCTGCCATCACAAGTCCCAGTTCAAGCATTTAAATACACCTTGCAGTCTTACTGCACCGAGCACTACACAGCCCTTGCAAAGTGGCTGACTGCCAAAAGGAAGGCAGATGTCTTCTGCTGGTTGCAACCACATGGGGTGAATGAAAATTCCTTGCATCTCCTTAAAGTATGTGCTCCTGACTGAGACTACAAACTAGTCTGCTTTGCTAAGCACTTGTAAAGCATATTTCACATAATTATAATCTTGAGGTCTTCTCTAACATTACCACAATGTATATTTATTAAGTCAAAAGCACACGCGCTGCTACCAGACAGTTATTTAACAGTCATTACAACTTGTCTGAGCAAGCCTTCTGCGCCGTGTAATCCTATTCTTCTCCTCAGGGCAGGAATGCTAAGCGTAGCTTGAAACAACAAGATACTGTTTTGTCCTGATTTTACCCACAGAAGAAATACTTGAAGGATTCTTTAATCTATGCCTTTCCCACACCTCTCCTGAGACTGTAAAACCGTACTAGCACCTTAAGTAAAAACATAGATCAACTGGAAACCATACAGGTGATTTAAAATTTCCATTTCTCATCAAATGATTGAAATCACACTCAAAACAAACTTTGGATTTGCCTCACTGTTGCTCAGAAACTTAGCACATGTGAGCTTGTTCACCACCTGGCATTGTTCTACTCCGGCACAGGTGATGTTTTCTTTAATGAAACCCCTCCAGATACTTTTCCTGGGCAATTTGCCCACCTTCCTACAATAGTCCACACTATTCAAAACTATTTCTAAGCACAATCAGAAATACTAAAAATAATCACAAGAATTCTCCAGGTGGAAAGAATCAAACCTCTTGAGTCAGACGTCAGGTCCATGGCAAGCTGCCTCGCCTCACACTGCCTCTGCAGAGGCATTTGTGAAGCTTTGTTTCCAGATAGTCGGAACTGTCAGGCCATGGGGACACCCATGTTCCAACACGCTCTCTCTCATCTCTCTGAAATGATGAAGTGAGCCACATGCCTTGATTCAGACTAGGTCAAAGATATAGTGTGCTACTTAAGCGCCTTTACTCTCTTGAAGCCAGTAGACCCAAAAGCTCTGCTTCTGTGGATAAATGCTTCTCAGAAAGCTCCTTTGAAGGACTGCACAAGCTACAAGAGCACACAAAAGAAAACATTTAAAAATCCACCATGGGACAAAACTGAACATCTGAGGGGTGAGAGACTTCTAGAGGTGGGTGCAGGGTAAATTTTCTCACTAGTGAAATAAAAGAGAAGACCACAGTAGAATTGAAGACCATAGAACTCTGGGTAACCTGGTTTTAAGGTCTTCTCAAATTTAGTTTCATTCTGTTATTAGAGTTGAAATTTAGTTGATAAAAGACAATTTTCTAGACATAGTATATTTAGGCTTTTGTAAGGCAATTGGCTCATAAAAATATACCCACAAACCCAGTTTAGGGTGAAAGAATATGTCTTACAATAAAAGATTTGAGAATTTCAATTGCTTTTATAAGACAATGACCAATGAGGACTGAATCACAGCAGCGTAGAGACTATGTTTATTGAAGGGGAAAAAGTGAACACTAAGGGACTCTTCAGTCTAGCCAAGAGAGATATAATGAAGCAATGCTGTAAGCTGATACCAGGCCAGTTGCAGCTGAGATATGGTACTTTTTTAATATGAGGAGACTATTAGCTGTTGCAAAGAAAATTAAGAACACAGTGGAATCTTTGACCTGGAATCTTTATATGAAACCAGGATGCATTTCTAGAAGACATACTTGTCCAGGTATATACAGAGGTCAAAACTACCAACAAGTTTGATTTAAAAGTGCATGAATGTATTACACTGAGTGATCTTGTTGCTGTAAAGACAAAAAGGCACTAAACTCTGTACAAACAAGCAGCAGACTGGTAGATAGACAGGAACGGGATTAGGCCTTTTAATGGCAATCCACTGTTAGATGAAATCTGAAGCATAACATGAAGTTGCATCCTTGGTCAGGCCCAGAATGCTCCCTTTTGTTTTACATTTGCTTGCCAGTAGAGATGCCATTTCTAGAAACGAGATAAACTAATTATCTGATGCTACATATTCTCTGAAAACTCAAAGAATATTATTAAATACAACTTTTGTAAGCAGACTGCACTCACTGCAAGCTGAAAAATCACTTTAAAAGCATTCTGGAGAGGTTTGCCTGTAAAGTCCAAAGTAGCAGCAACCCCACTGTTAAACAGATTTGATATGAAAAGTAAAGAATAAATGTAAAGAAATATTATGGCTGCAAAGCAGGTCCCTCAGAAACACATGCATCTGACAACACCTCAGGCAATACCACAGTCATGCACAAGCAGCTGCAGATTTTAGGAAGGGAACTGTATGGTTAGACTTGAGGCTGATTAAATCCATTGACTTATGTGATACTCAATCTGGCAAGACTCTTCAGAACACGTCTGACTTCAGGAGCGTGTGAATTTGGTGGGACTGATATTACTCATCCTTAGCGTCCAGAGGGCAAAAGGGCTCCCTACAGCTCTACATGGATGCAGTGCTGACGATGGGACACTCACTGTAGGGCTGAGGTCATGGAAATCTTCATTCAAAGATTTTAAAGGAGGGGAAGCAAAAAAATAAAACCCAAAAACCCGAAAAACAACCCACCAAACCAGCAAACAGTGTGCACAAACACCAACAAAACGTCAGTGTTTATGGTTACGGATAAATCTTCCCCACTCAAACCCCTCCTCCACACACAAAAACGACCAAAATAAACCACAAAGGGAAGGAAGGAAAAACCTCACATTTTTTTTTGTTTGGTTTAGGCCTTCTGCAGCAACTGCCTTGCTTAGCCTTTATCTGCTTTTATGGTGTTTTCTAGCCCTTTAAAAGCAAAGTACTCTATGCACAAACAGCAAAGGGTTTTCCTACAGCAGGCACAGTCCTTTGTTACTGATGGAAATGAGAGACAGGTGTTGATTGCAGAATGGACAGTAACTGCTATGCACAGGGACCCTGGGAAGCAGAAATACCAGAGACACTGAGACTTTACTACAAAGATATCTGTAAGTGTCTTCTCCCAGGCAGTTACTAGACCAGTCCGTGAGAAAAAATCAGTTCTGGTGATGACGACGGTTCACATACATATTGTAATAAATACTTCCAGATTTCATGTCTTGCAGCATACTATTACTGTTATTCATTATTTGCTAAGAGATGACAGAAAGCAAAGTATAATAAACACAAGAATAGAAAACTCCACAGCTCCCACCCCAGAAACCTTAGACTGGTTTTGCATAGCAACCCTCCAGGGTGCAAAGTCAAGGCTGTTTTTTCCCCCTCTGCCTTTCCAACAGAATAAATGAACAAGTTGAACAGTCTGTGATATTTGCATGACTAGGGAGAGATCATCTCAACAGTCTAAACAGCTGAAGTCTAAATAGTTTGTAAGTAGTAAAAACCAGCTAGTGACAAAGTCCTCCAAAGACCATCACCTTGCTGAATATTGCACTGAAAGTTACTGCAAGTGTTACGAAACGAATCAGTACTGACAAGCAAACCCTGCCAGAGAGTGAGCGGTTTTATGGTTGAAATAACCTCATGAAGGGCTTCAGGTGAGGCAAAAGCTTGAGGAAAGTTATGCTACGTAGAGAGAGATGCACATGAACACCACCACCTGATGTAACAGTATGTTAAAATCTTACAAGATTCTTCTGATGTAACTTGAAGGAAAAGGATTTGCAGAAGCGAGCTTCATTCAGGACACTCCAGGCACAATCCCTGTCATTCACATTTACAAATCCATGTTCTGAGACACTCTCGTCTCTGACAGAATACAGAGGGGCGATTCAGTTGATTTTGAAATAAAGGAGTCCCATGAAGCTATAACACTTCACATCTGCATTGTCCAACATATCTAAGTAGCAGATTATTGCCTGTGGGAAGATTAGGCAATTGCCAGGTTGTGTTGCCTCTTGTACAATTAGCTTATCTGTGTGCTAACAAATGTTCACATTGTAGAGAGCCAACTCAGTTAAGAAGATGGAGGAGTATTTCAAAGGTTGCTCATTTACTTGTTGCACAAGGGTCACATGGCTACTCACATTCCACGCAAAGAACACCAAATCCCCACTGAGTCCAGCACACCCAGACAGTTTTGCACCCATGTTTTGCTTTGTTGTAACACCTTGCTCCAACATGCAAATGCTTTCAGCTCTCATGAAAAGTGCTAGACTAAGGATATATCAAGAGCTGAAGCTCTTTATTAGAGGACACGACCACTAACTGGCTACTTACCTTATACAATGAGATATCATTTAGACTTTTCTTTGAAGGGGACATCAAAAGGCATAAGGGAGACTGCATCTTCAGTGCTAAGTCACTTCAGAGGCACCTTGTATGCAAGGTTACCAAAAGGCCAACTGCATATGGTTAGATGCCTGTTCACCAAGGAATCACTACATACCTATTTGCTAGTAAAGCCACAAACTCGTACTGAACAGTATCTGGCAGCAAGAGTGACAAGAAACTACCAGTCACCGGCGTAGGATGCGAGAAAACAAAACACTTCATCATAGTCACATTCTTCAAAGTCAAGTGGTTCGCCCAGTGAGTAATATTCCTGCAGTGGTTTGTAGGTAACAAGAACTATGCTTGTAGGAGTGGAAACCATAAATAAAAATCACATTACTGATGTATCATTATCATAATATGTAGAGATACAACAGCATAAAAGTACATGGAAATGAAATAATTTGGAGTTGTCATTTCTGTCAAAAGGATCTTGGCTTCCAAAACAACATTAATGAGACACAGAAGCGCAGCCTGAGATGTCTGCTCTGTCCAAATCCACTCTGGCATTTATTGGCATACGAAGAAAATATTTGGAGATAAAGTACAAGACAATAAATTATTGACAAATAAAAATGGGGGTTATTGCTATCTCAACTTCCACCAACATAATGCCGCTTGCTACAGCAAGCTGGCTTGGGTGTATCTGCCAGTCAACTGCATGTATTCACAGTGGCTTTCAACCTCTTCAGTCTACGGAAAACTGAGTTATAACTTCTCAAAAGAAAACCTGCCTCAGCAGTTTCATCCCTGTGGACTGCTGCACAACACGTACGAACACGGTTTTCTTAGTCACCTCTTCTTCAGTCCCTGAAAGCTACCACAGCAGATATAAACGTATGCAAATCTTAAACACTTCACTTCTTTACTCCTCCTCTAGCCTTTTGTGCCAGGAGATAACACGAGAAAACAAAACTGGAGAAAGGTTATCCTCTGAGCAAGACTGTACAGTACATTCCCGAAGGATTGCCAACTTGAGATCAGCAGCAGACCTCAGTGCCCACGATAGCTACAAAACAAACTACACAGGTCAGGTTTTGTGAACCAGGAGACGTGTTTATCTCCTGTTTATTCTACAGACACGTTTATTCTGAAGAGGATAAGTACAGTCTCGCTGAAAAACAAAATTAGAAATCCTTTAAGCTAGCATTGGATCTAACTCAAGATGAGGTGCAATTTTTAAACAGATAGGAATAAGTTACTGAACCACTGGTAGAAAAGTTATGGCCTGTGTTTTGAAATAACGCTTGTCTTCTAAAAATAATTCTTCAGTGATTTAATTTATAGCAATACATTACATACACAGTTACACTGGACCAACTTTCCGCCAGCTTTTGACAGCACTCAACCCTCAAATGAACCTAGAAAAATATTCTTTGTAGCTCCAAATAGCACAGTAACTGCAAACCAAAATTAAGGATGAGATATGGTCAAATTGGTAAAAATCCAGATGTGATTCTAAAGCCAAAGGGTGATGAAGACTTTTGTACTTCCCCAGTTATGCTCTTATAAGAATGTACATTCAGAGCTGCTCTGCACGTGATAAAATGACAGCCCTGAAGTCAGGCAGGTGAAAAAAAAACAGATGACTTACTACCAAACCAATAAAAAAACCAAATCCCACTCAGGCTTCAAAATCAAGAAGACGTATGCCCGGAATGTTTTACATGTTGTCACACTAGGTAATGCCTTTTGCTTAAGAACATTTTTGTTCATTTCCTTGCCCTCTTGTTTAAGGATCTCAGATGCAGGACAAAGAAGAAAAATAATACAAAAAACAACAATCCCTAAACAATCAAGCAAATAAACACACACACACAGAGGAGAAAGAAAGTCACAAAAGAGCAAAGAGCCAATGGTCAGCCTCATTTCGTGGCCCTGTTTCTGCAGAGCCACACAGCATCCCAGCCCCTTTTGCAGGAGGGATGGAGGAATTTTGCATCCATATGCGCTAAGTACTCCATCCCTATGAAATTCCCTCTCCCTTTAAGTAAACTCAAGCCTCTCCTCAGTATTAGAACTGACTGGAAAACTATTATCCCATTTTTTCATTTAGATAGGCACAGGAACACACTAAACAAGGGCTAGTTGTATTTTCTTCAAATGTTAGGAAACCATTTTTAAATGAAGTTAGAATACTGTCCTTTTTTCCTCCCTAGAATGGTTTCTACCTGAAGCCAATTCTACTGGGCACAAGGTTTTACTTATTGATATACTCATACTTTTAAAATTATACATACACATACACAGAGAAAAAATATAAAATACACATAAAAAGTCTAGTGGCCTCTCTCCAGTCCTGAACTTCTCACTTTTCCTCTCTTCTACTGAAGTGAACAAAGACTGACAAGATGTAATCAACGGCTTCAAATGCAAGCAGATCTTTCATCCACTATCAGATAAAATTGGCGACATATAACCTTTGAACATAAGCACTCAAGAGCCAAATTAATAGAGTAGGAGTGCTTATTAGCTCTCCCTCCCACCTTTTGTTTTTCTTTTTCTTCTGGAACTGCTGGCCTGCCAGTACAGCAGAAATTTCAATGTCAACCTGAAAATGAAAAGCAAGAAAAGAAAAGAACAACAAAGAAAAAAAAAAAAACAGTGGAGGGACGGAGAGGAGAATGGGAACTGAGAGAATAAGCAGAGTGAGAAGCTCTGTAATACAAAACTGTCTCCAGCTTCAAAGTCATCAGCCAATCATAATCCAATAAATGCTTTTTTTCTTCTCTAAAATCAGAACAGTCGAATGTCTATTTTTATTCCTGTTTAGAAGCAGCCATCTCAACAGGGCTTTCAACCAGTAGAGCCTGGCATGCAACGCAGTGACTTACAAAACTCAATTTCAAGCCATAATTTCCAAGGGTTTCTTTTGCTTATATGGGTTCCTTTGCATCTGGCACACCAATATTTTCCAGCACAGACACCATTAGTGAAACGTGGAGAACTAAAAAGGGGAAACTGAGGGGATGTTTACATTAAACTATTCTTTTAACCATGAACATCATTTTAGGGTTCTGCCTTCAAGACCCAACACCATTCCCTGCATCTAAATGGCTGTATAGTTCTTTGGATATCCAAAGATACATTCCCTCCAAGTGCAATCATCAGAAACTGCAATACTTACACACAGGTTTTAATCAAATCTTGTTCTTCTGGCCTTCAAACGTATCTATGAGAATTGCTAGGTACTGCTTAAGGTATTGAAAAACCAAGTCAATATGAAGCTACATCCATCTTAAGTCTACAAAACCTGCAGGCAAAATGAAATGGCATCTCTTGAGTATTCAACAATGTGTATCCTCAGCACTTTTAGGTTGTCCAGAGAAGTTGTGAACAAACAATTCCAATGATGGGACAGTCAGGTTGGACAGAGCTCTGAGTAATGTTATCTAGTGAAAGATGTCCCCGGCCATGGCAGGGGGTTATACTAGATGACATTTGAATGTCCCTTTCAATCCAACCCATTCTATGATCCTTTGATTCTAAAATGCTAAAGTCTCCTTCCTGTGTTTAACTGAATTAGTTTCATGCCTACATGGTGAATGGCTACATGATGAATATGTTCTTTATTACTGGTATCATGCAGAAAGAGCAGCTTTACAGTTAACTCCTGTTTTCCATCCAGAGACTTCTGTCTTCCATATGGAACACCATAGCAGGTTCAGATGTCTGAACTCTAAATGTTGCTTTGCCTCTGCCCTCAAGTAATTAAACCAAATTCTCAGGACTTCAGTTTCCATCAGTGAAGGGGGTAAAAATCCTCTGCTATAAAGGACTTAAAGATCTAGAGTGTAAAATGAGAAGTCACACACAGTCCTCTTCTTGATGGAGCATGGGCCCTTCACCCGGTTATGGAGTGACTGTAATGAAAAGGTCTTGTAAGGACTCAGTAACTATTGCATAGGAAAAAATGTTGTTTTTAAATGAGGGTAGCTGACAGCACCTGAGCTCAATTCTTGTCCTTCATAGAAATTAAGCATATAACACACACACACACACGCACACTTTATTGTGCAGGTTGTTTTACTCTTAGGAAATCTAAGAAATTATGACAGCAAGTGTTACTTCTCAATGCTTAATTTTAGTGAGGAGACACATTAAATACGTTTCCCTCAGCATGAATCTAAATTCAACTAACTTCAATATCTTTGAAAATTGCCTTTATTTCAAACTTGTAAATGATTTAAAAGAGAAAGCTTAATTAAAAAAATGTTGTTTCCAGCCAGATGGCCAGTTATACGAGTTTTCAGTCTTCTCTTTTGGAACAATTCACCAAAAGTGTTCAGATCCAAAGGCATTTTAAAGCAACTAGATGTAATTGCTCAGTGGCTGACAAAATGTCCAGGAAGAGACACAGCTATAGGTATAGAAATGTTTAGTTTTCCAATTAGTGTTGCTGAAGAACACGCTTGTAAAAGTCCACTAGCAACAGCCCAATTGCTTGAGAGACACACATTTATTTCATTTCACATTTTGTATTTGGATGGCATTAAATTCACATATGGTTATATAACACTACTTAAATGAAAACATGAGGCTACACGTATAGTGTTTCCCCTGGACTTGTGTTAACAGACTTCAAACCTAAGCTCAGTAGCAGGCCACTGTGGTATGATGTGTATCAACCAGTCAAAATATTCCATGCGTACAGGAGGCACCAGTGGAGAGATGAATAGATAAATACTAAGCAAACCCAGCTAAGGTTTACCACTAACCATCTCTGGAATTCTAACATTCTCACTGACGTAGCACCCATGTATTTTCAAAGAAAGTTTCCAACAAAAACTAAAACTGCTTTCTTAGGATGAATGAGATGCTGAAGAGCCACAGCAAGTTTTTTGGAGTGGCAAGGCATTGGGTTTTGCACCACAGTCTACCTCTCAAATTTTTAAGACATTTTCACAACTGTAACTGAATTCTCTGACATCTCTGTGAGTCAATTGTCATATTCACTGGGTAGTTAGAGTGAGGTACAAGCACGTTAACATTTTGCCCAGCTTGGCACTGGGGAGGCTGCAGCTCGAGGGCTGTGATCAGTGTTGGGCCCTTCACTGACAGAGGGACACTGAGGGGCTGGAGCATGGCCAGAGCCAGGCAGTTGAGCTGGGGAAGGGGCTGGAGCACAGGTCTGATGGGGAACAGCTGAGGGACCTGGGGATGCTCAGCCTGGGGAAGAGGAGGCTGAGGAGAAACCTTCTTGCTCTCTACACTTCTCTGACAGGAAGATACGGCTGAGGGGGTCAGTCTCTGCTCCCAAGTTACAAGTGAAAGGGCAAGAAGAAACAGCTTCAAGTTGCACCAGGCAAGGTTTAGACTCGAGATTAAGAAAAACTTTACTGCAAGAGCTGTCAAACCCTGTCCCAGGCTGCTCAGGGCAGTGGTGGAGTCTCCACGCCTGAAGATATTTGAAAGCCATGTAGGTGCTGAGGGACATGGGTTAGGGGTGGATGTGGCAGTGCTGGGGGAAAGGTTGGACTCGATGACCTTAAAGGTCTTTCCCAACCTAAAGGATCCTGTGATTCTGTGTTATGTGGTGGTATGGAACAAAACCTGATGTTTTCAATCTTCTCTAACCACAATGTACATTCATTATGCAGTAATCCACAACCAAAAACCTATCTTAATTCACTTATGACTGGGAAAAAAACAACTATGCAATTGCAACCCTATGCATGAACTTTCAGCCTATAGTTCTACCACACAAACAAAACCAGACTTGGGAAAAAAGCTTCAATGATCAGCTGTCTACCTACACACAAGCTATTTATGGCATCTAATTCAGAACACAGCTCAAAACAGTTTGGAGACTGCCAGCAGACTGTTACTGGTGACAGAAATCAGCTATAAAGTCGTATTAGCTTTGATAATCAGACAGTGATTATCTAAGTTTCTAAACAATGTACATTTACAGTTAAGTTCTTAGGTAAAGTTTGTTTCTAACGCAGTGGTTTCAGATCAGCTGCTTTCCACTTTCCACCATTCTAAGAGCCACCTCCTGCAAAAACCCCACTAGTCATAAAAATAATACAAAAAGCCACTACATTTTGATCAGGAAACAATCTTAAACAGGCCATGAGACAGCTCTGACTTACACTGAAACTCGTGTTCAGTAAGTTGGGTAAATTTAGGCTCAATGAGCAGATATGGAGAAAGATTAGACAATTCCTATCAAGTTTCACCATTCCAAGCCCATGAAACTCTTACAAGGTAATTAATTTGGGGTCTCCAGAGTTCACTAGAGTTTCACTTGAGGGTTCCAGGCCAACATCAATAACTATTCTAGACCTTTCCTCCAACAAGCTGCCGACTGTGGGGGAAGAAAGAAAGGACAGATGTTATTAGCAGACCTTGTGCTCTTCTGAGTTCAAGGCCTGCAATTGTGGATGGACTTAACCAGGCCATGCAAGAGGAAATCCTACTCCTTCCTGTATTTGTATAGCTGTGTAGCAGAAGAGGTGGGAAGGGGGCTCAAGGAGAAGTGCATTATAAGGGCTTCACCACTGGTATGTAAGCTGGTTAAAAAACAAAACAAAACAAAAAATCCCCACAGCAGGAACAGTGCTGCTTTCTGCACAGGACAGGAGCCAATGTCCACTGCCAGTGGTATCTCAGCTACAAAAGCTGAAGTGCCTCTGCCAAGCCACACCAGTGCCCATCAGAAAATCCTCAATGAAAACATAAGTGAGAACTCTTCCAAAAATGAAATGCTTTGCAGAGAAGTATCATTTTCAACAAACTTTCAGCTAAATCCTGCCTGGCTTCCTGCCAGATTTCCAGCCCAGGGCTGACAAATCCAGTCTTTGCAGGACTGGAGCCCTTAAGTCTCATAGTTTCTGCCAGGCAGGCTTCAAGTCCTGCAAAGAACCCACAGAAGCCTCAAAAGGCCTGAATTTAAGAGAAAAATGGTTTACATTCAATCTACAAATACTTCTACATTCTCAGTTCACTGCTTTCTTGTGCTGTCCTTACTCTCCTTTCACTTGCATGTAAATCAGAAGTAAATTTACTGAAATCCATGCAATTACACAAATGCAAAGAGTGGGAAAAGGCTCAGGCTCCAGCTGCTTTTTAGTCTTTCTTTTAGGCAAAGAGTACTTTTTAAACACTAATATAATTTTTCAGATACTATTACACATGTGTGACAAATTGGTTATGCATTTGACTTAAGGGGAACAACAATTTGTTCAACAAATAATAGTAATAAAAGGATCCTTCTGTAGAGTTTCACATGTATGGAAACCACAGACTTTGTATCCCTATGAAACCAAAAAAAAATCCCACATCTGGTCTTTCTCAGTATAAGAAAATTAAAGGTGCTTATGCTTGGATCTTTGTCTTCCCACACAGCAACATTTAAAATGCAGTTATGGAGGGAAAGGAAACCTAGGGAAAAAGATGTGTTCTCCAACTTTTAAGTAGACAAAGCAACAAGAGTTGCACATTCAACAAAGAAGCATTCTCGTGTTCCCCAGATGTCTTCTACTGAGCCCAATATTTTTGTGAACTTTAACTGTTCTACATCTGTGAAGAGTAAGTGAATTTCTCTTTTCATGTTCAGGCAACTGGAACAGGAAGGACAAAGTTTTTCCTCTTTTACTGTGAAAAAGGAGAGTCAGTATCAGCATCCATCATTCAACCCTTGCTGGCTGCAACTTCTCCATCAAGGAGAATATTTCTGTTTTGGCTTCCTTTTTAAAAAAACATTGTCTTATGGTTCATGAATGTCACCAATTCAAAGATAATCTTTGACCTTTCCTAGGACACAATCTCTAAGCAACAGTTTAATGAAATTTTCACATTAGGTAACTATAAATCATGAAGGGAACTAAGGACAGTCTACATAATACCCTGATGTTGAGCCTCCCCTTCCTGAGGACCCCCAAGCCTAGAGAAGCAAGAGCATCAGGCAGACAGACTGACTCTCCTGACACCTTATCCCCTGCAATCTTCTCTCCAGGATTCAGAGACTTCACTTTCCATAAACTGACGCATGTAGCTCTGGAGATTGAAAAGCAGACGTCACAGGGTCAGGCACAAGGTCCATCTGCAGTGAAGGTGTAGGTGCCCTAGTACACACAGACTGAAGTCACACAACTACCTAAATCCGCAACTTCTTCACCCTCAAAACCTCAGTGTGGAACAGCAAGTGAACTGTAAAGGTATTTCTAGTGAGAAAAGTTATCAAAGCCACCTATTCACCTCTCCGAGACTTATAAAGGTTACATTTCTAACAGGGAGGTTCTAATGGATTTTTAGGCACGTTCTTTCATGAGGCTCATTCATCAATGAAATTTACAGTTTCATCATGTCTTCCACATCAACAACAATCAAACGCAAATCAAAATGATTCCTCATGGAACAGCATCATTCTTAATGCAAGCAAGCTGAAGAATCAAAATCACAGGGAGCAACTACTGTCTTCCCCTTGTGTTTCCTGGGTCCTTTCCCCGGTGCTGCTCCTGCCCACTGGCATCTGTTCCTCCAGAAGCACACTCCTGCCGTAAGCAAGGCCAGCGTTACATGGAGGCTCTCCCCTGTAGAATGGGATGACAGTTCCAGACCCAGAGCAAATGCTGGGGCACACAATCCCACAGATTTCCTGATATACTCATTGTGAATACCCTGAAGTCTGTCTACAGCACATAGCCGTGTAGGATAGAAAAATCCACCTTGAGCAAATGTGGATAGTCAGAACAAGGGAGCTACAGCAGCTCAGATTTAATGGGCTTCTTAGTTGACAGTGAAGATTTCCTATGCTTGCACAATTCCTGAGTGATCTTCTACAAAGCAGGATGTTACTATTTCTCATCTGGATGGGCTCTTCTGAAGATAAGGATTACTCTTTCTTTCTTTCTTTTTTAATAAGGCTCCTATAACTGCACACAAGTAGTTTATTCCAGCTCACCTGAACCTGTGTTTCTGAAGGATCAAGCCTTTCATACAGAAATAGCAATCTCTCTGCTACAGAGCCACAGTACCAGCAGCAATTAAACTTTCCTTCTTGCCTAAAGGCATCCTGAGGATGGTAAAGAGATGGCGAGCAAATGAGGATCAGGTCTAAAGCTTCAAAACATCTTTAAAAGTAGTATTAACTGCAACAATTGACACATTATTGTCTCTTCAGCTACACAGAAAGTTGTGCTACCAGTGACAAGAGCCCAATTATTAACAACTTCCTTGTCTTTATGTTTGGCCTCAAGTTGCATGTAACAAAATGTAATTAGCAAACATTTGCTAAGCTTGGAGTCAGCCTACTAGAACTAGAGTGTCTGGACAAGAAATTCTGCCCTGTCTTTATTCTCCTTGCTCCTGTCTGCTCCCTTCACTGCCAATCCACAGTCAGCTTTGGACTGGAAAAAGCTTTTTACACAGCACATCAAGGCAGACAGGGACAAAAGTTAATTAGGACTATTCATAAACCTTACTGGAAGAGAGTGTTGCATCCCATCCCTGAAAATTTAATTGCACTCAATAGAAGAGAGCTAGAAAAAATAATAATAATAAAAAGTAAAACAGAAAAAAGGTATAATTTGGAAATAAAAACTGATTTCAATTTAATTCAAGCACCATTTGGCCCTATTTATTTCATAAACTAGTTCATGCAGGATAATGGCATTACTGTGCATCTAACAGCATTAGAAGCTCCTAATAAATTAACAAGTGAAAATTAATGGCTGCTCAGTCCATTAAATCTCGTTAATTTTATTTTTGTTACAATAATATAGCAATCACAAGTTTACATTATTAAACCAATATTTATTAGAAGACCTCATTTTAATTGGATCCCTGGTGTGATAATCCTGTGCAGTGTGTATTTCTTGATTTCATCGATTTTTTGCATTTATTTCTCATTATATTTAAATGACTGCAATGTTCAGGGTCTTTTCCTAATACTATAAAAGTTAAGCAACCATTTTAAACATTTCATTTCACAAAGATTCAACACTTACTACACAATATAATGAGGATCTTGTGAGTCCTTTCAGAAGTTATTTTAAATATTTCAGTCACTTGAGAAAGGGGGGAAGGAAGAAAAAGGTAGAAATGTGAATATTTGAAAATATATCAAAAAATTGGTAAATCACATTTTTGCCCCTTAGCCCATCAATGGTCTACACAAACCTTGCTGTGTTGTCTTTCAAGTCAAGATATTTACCACTGGTTTCAACACAAAATGTTAGCTGGCTTGCACATCTTAGGGAATCAGATAAATATATACTGACGAAAGGTTTTGCATTGTACTGGCTGATGATAGAGAAATTACAAACTTGAGAAGGCATCTTACTAAGGGCTGTTTCTGATGTGCTGTTCCAGCAGCAACTACTTTCAGGGATGGAGCTGTAATCACAGCACCTTAAGGGCTGGAAGGGACCTCAAAAGCTCATCCAGTGCAAATCCCTGCCAGAGCAGGACCACTTACAGTAGGTCATACAGGAACTGGTCCAGGTGGGTTTGGAATGTCTCCAGAGAAGGAGCCTCCACAACCCATCTGGACAGCCCCTGCCAGTGCTCCCTGAACAGGGAAGAGGCTTCACTGGAAAACATTTTCTTCCTGATGTCCCTCATTTCCCCAGTTTGTTTGTCTCTACCAACGTAACTGGACATGTAGTTGCTCCCTCTCTGCTTGTCTCAACTTTATTGTTTTAGCTTAACAATAGCATTTTTGGTTTTTAAATGGCACAGTGTGGACTATAAGTCAACTACATATGCTATTATCCAGGCTTAGATAAGAGGCTGTAACTCTGATGTGAGGATGGGGAGAAGCAAGAAGGGCTGTGGGGAGCAGAAACCTCTGACCTCAGAGACAAGGGTTGGACTTTCAGGGAGATGACAAGGAAGAAGGTGAGAAAGGTACTGACGGACAAGCGGGACTGCAGGCAGAAAGGACACCTGACTAAAGGCCTGCATACAACTTAACTCTATCTGCACCTTTAGCCCTGTTCTGCAAACTCACACTAATGCCACAAAAGCTAGTTACAAACAGATTTCTGAAGCAGTGTCTACCTTGCAGCTATCCCTGCCCCAGCTAAACTCACTCACGTGGGTACTGCTAGAAGTACACTCGTGGCAGCACAAAGGTTAGGATAGGGCTGTAAAACTCTGCCCATAAAGCTGGGTCAGTACAGAGGTTGGCACTCGTAGTTTTGTAGCAGTAGAATTACCAGCACAGTGAGTTAACAAGTAGAATAGCTGCTAGACTGCACACAGGGACCATACTCTAATCATCCCCAGTGCACCACCGTCATGTCAATCTAATCTTAGGTGCTGACACTCTTAAACAAGTCTATGCAATATGAAAGCTCCTCACATACAGGGCCAGGACAAATTGAAAACAAGGTAGTTTAAAACTGGCATGAAAAAAAAACCACCAAATTTGAGCATGGACACACAGAATTACGACTGACCCTTTGTTCAATACCAAATCCAGTCTCAAAAGAACGTAATTCACAGTCTTGGTCTCTGCCACTTTTCCTGGTATCAAGGCAGCCCTAAGAACATGGTCAGTTCTTGTAAATATTGGTGGTCAACTACCAACAACACAGAGGGTTTGCTAACACAGTAGATGTTCCTGAAATCACTTCTGTGTTATCCCTGGTTTTCCTCACCAAAATGTAAATAATTTAAGGAACACCTTGCTCAGCGGCTTTTAAGAAGCAAATGTGCCATGTTTCCATTTCAGTTGGTACATTCTATCCTTATCAGATGAGTTCCACAAGAAATAACACCCACTTGTCTTCCAAACTATTTTCTAAATTAAAAAAAAACACCACTTAAAAGCAGCTCTTCCTTACATACAAGAATTCTGGCTCCCTTAAAACCACTGGTGATACAAAACATAATAAATACAGTAATAGGTTCAAAAGAAAAATGTACATATGGAAATATATTACAAAATGTCATGAGATTTATGTCTTAGTAAGTGTAGTACAACTGAAGCTCTTGAAACAAAGCATTCACTCTCTCATCCCATATCAGCAAGACTGCACAGCCTTCAGAAATTACTAAGTACTCATCAACATGTTCCTAGTTTCTACAGTTCAGATCCCTCCCTAGGTTTAACACCCGTGCCACTTCAGCCTAATGCACCTATTTCTAGGACAAAATGTTAACAGTTTGTCAAGTGCACGGTACGGCCTCTCTTCAAGTCAGGAATAGCATTAGAAACTCACTGGTCTTCTCCCAGGCATGAAGCCCTTGGGTTTCTGGAGGTATGTAGCAATGCCAGATGTAGCTTTTGCTGCCATCAGATTCCATGCTTACCATATGCACTCTTTTGGTCTCAGAAGCAAATACACCATCAAAACTTTACAAAATCTGAGAGCAGCTGGGGAAGACCTAAGCTTGCCCACAGTGCAAAGCAGAGAGTCCACAAACCCAACACCTGCCTGTGCTATGAGCACACTACACTCAAGCTTCTGTTAAAAGGGATTCTTAAAAGCTGAGCTTTCAAAAATCAATGCAACTACACAAAAGGACACATTTCAATAGGCAAAAAATGTGTGTTTTCGACATCATTGTCCAATATAGTATGAAAAAAATGTCTTATTGCCACGCAGACTTGCCCTAACTCCCTAGGTTAGCTCCTGACTCCAAAGCCCACCAGCTTAGTGCACAGAGGCTTAAAGGCAGCTCACTTCTGGAGGACAGGCTTTGGCAACAGTGCTGTTCTGTAAGCACCGGTAATTTAGCACAAGAAACAATTTGATGGTCTGAGACTGGTAGGTTTTTCAAGGTGGAAATCACTTCCTGCTCCAGTAGAGACAAAAAAGAAGGAAAAATCCTGCCAGTAGAGTGCTCCACTGAAACTCTTGAAAGTCTCTCCAGCTTTTTGCTGGCTGCTACAGGCCCTGCCAACAGAAAACCTGCGGCCTGAAATATCTGTCACATCACCTTACAAACTGAAGCACTCAGAAAAGCAAGACATGCTGAAGAAATACCCAGGCAAATAAACCACTCACTGTTCAATAATCCATCAGGAAAGAAAGCAATATGCATATTTCCAGTTCCAAGCAGATAAAAATGACAGCAGGGACAAAATGAGTATTCTCATTCCTTAGTCCTACAACAAAAATTGGGTTTCTCACTTCTTGTTTCATGAAACAATCCCACCTGATCACTGTGGGAATTTGCTGCATAGCCCTTATTCCCACCAGCCATGTTTCTGCAAAGCTCAAGTACTTTTACATCTGAAACTTGCTTCGTCTCATGGATACAATAGCTAATTTTGGACTTACCCTACTCCTGCTGGGCCAGAGTCATCGCTGGCATAGCTCCACTGTAATTCAGTCTACTGATGCATTACAGACAATGCACAACATGATCTAATCCTTCATGATATTTTCCCCCCCTTTTTTCCCCTCCAACATACTACTTTGACTAAGTAGTAAAATGACATCTGTAGAATGATTAAATAAAAACCCCAACCACCCAAACTAAAACCACACTAAAATTCTCTTGCAAATGTTAATTTCAAATGACACCATAATCAGGTTCACAGATACACTGGGACAAACAGCACAGTCCAGAGGAGAAGACATGGGTCTTAAAAGTCACAAGGCCTGGTTATAGTTTCAGCTCCGCCACTGAGTTCTAGACAAGCTGTTTCACATTTTCACACCATTCCCCAATCTCTGATACACAGATATTAACCTCTCACTGTGCTGCTGCAGACAGTCCAGCACAAAGTAATCTAATGATGCTCATTTGGATCTCTGTAATATACATACTACACAGTAACATCAAGTGTTGTGTTTGAAAACTAGTGCCAAGGTATCAGGAGCCACCGTCAAAATCTGCTGACATTTCCCCCATACCAAGGTTTAAGATCCAGGCTCTGTGTCATAAGTGAACACAAAACGTTTCCATTTCTGTACAAATTTCCTGTAACAGAGAAAGGTCTAGGAGAAACAAACATTCACTTCTGCACAGTTGGAACAGTCAAGACAATCTCTAGAGGTGACAATATATGTAACTTGTAGTATCTGCTTGGGTTGTTACTTATCTCCAAGCCTTAAAACTATTTTTTCTAGCTTTCTTTGAATCATAAACTATCAAAACCTTCCTTACATATCTAAGCCACCTAGTTAATAGCAAAAGTAGCACCAAGAGGCTTCATTGCTCTGCTCCACAACAGGTCAGCATCAGCTAGACACAATAGGTCACATCAGCAGGGCTGCTCAAGTCATTTTCTTCTTTTGACATGGTAAGTATTTTCAGGGAAGTGGTTTAAATGGAGTATTATCTATGTGGAAAGCACACTGCTTGTCAAGAATTTTAAAATACAGGTTTCAAGGCATTTGTGTTGGGTGGTAGCTCTAAAGGTTTTGATCTCTGCTTCAACCAGGCAAAGCCAGAGTAACTCTAACAAAGGCCGAGAGATCTATTTGCGTTACTGACCAAAACCTTAGCCACAGTCCATCACCACCAAAACGATAAGGAGATTTTATTTTTCCTTTGAAAAAAAAAGAAAACCAAACCCATCACAGAAAGTGGAAGAAAATGTTAGGAGTTCCAAATAGCCACATTTCTAAGCTGCTTGCTTCACTTTTTCATGCAACAGATGCTGCTTTGTATTAGCTACTGCATATTAAATCATTCTGACAACCAAGAAAGCATACATTTGTTTGCACGAGAGAGAAGCATGAATACACACACACAGAGATATCTTCTCACAGTGAAGCATACAATTATAGAGCATTCAAATATTTGGGATGAACTTTGGCCTTTGTTTAAAAGAAGAAGGGAAAAAAAAAAAAAAGCAGCACCCTCAAACAACAATCAGCAACAGAATAAGCAGTCATCTGGCTGAGCCCACAGAAATCAACACATCTTCAAGCAATAAAACACCACTTGTGGCCAGCTATTTGAAAGTTACTTGCACAGTTTTTCCTAGGCGGGCTACTTATATCCACGTCCTTTGTGATTTGTAAAGGGCCTTTAGGGATTGAACTTGGAAGAGAGGTTAAAAAAATGGGGAAAAGAACCCAGTGATATTCACTGTCACTGCTGGGGTTTATTTTTCTTTGCACTCCCAACAACGCCCTTCAGCTATGCCGTTTGCATTCCCCACTTTAAAAAAAACACAAAAAAATAACCATTCGAAAACATTATGCACAGCAGGGCTCTATAAATCACCTCTTCGGAGTAATAATATTCGTCTAGCTAACAGGGAAGAAACCAAGCAACCCAAACAAAACCATGTCCCCTGATAACGTTAACCGAAAGAAAGTCTTAATGGAACTGTACTGGAGAACACGCTGAAACTTTTGACAATGGGAGTACCCACGGTAAGTACAAAACCGTCATCCACACACCGCTTCCAACTGCTTTTTTTTGTTGGGGTTTCTTTTTTTGTGTGTGTGTGTGGTATTTTTGTTCAATCTCGTCCGGAGATCCACTTTCTCCCCCTAACGTTCCCCCTCTTACTTTCTTCCTCTCTTGTTACTAGACAGTAACCCAACTCCGCAGCCAGTTATTTATTTATTTGTTTAAACTATATATAGAGCCGGGATGGAGCATGCAGGAGACGACTCGACACCGAACCCAAGTGCAGCGGGGCTGCAAAGCGAAACAAACCCTCTACCAGGCTGTGCCTGAGCTTTGCCGAGTCCCTCCGGAGCAAGTTGCTCTCGTGGGGGCTTCCAAGTACCCCCTCGACTCGACCCTCCCCGGGGGGAACCCCGCCAGACCCTCCCGCGGGGGTAAAACGGGCGAGGGGCTGCTGTGCCTGAGTGGGGGTGCCCCTTGTTCCGAGTGCTCCCCATCACTGCCCCCAGCCGCTGTGCAACCCTCCCCCCCCCCCCCCTTTACCTGGGGATGGTGATGCACTTGGTGTTGATGTTCTGCGTGGTGATCGCCTTCTCCAGCTCGTCCAGCTGCCCCGTCTTCTTCAGCTTCTTCACCAGGCTCTTCACCGCCTTCTCGCACCATTTCTCCTCCTGCCCGTTCTGCTCTCCTTTCTTCCAGCCCAGGAGCCGCTTGACGATGGGAGGAGTGAAAGGCAGGATGGAGGACATGCTGGCTCACCCGGCAGCGCCCCGCCGCCTGCTCCAAGCTCTCCCCTCCGCTCAGGCCCCGCAGCCGGCACCACAAAGCCCAGCCCCGGGCAGCAATGGCTTGGCTTGACCTTGCTCTGCTCTGCTCCGCTCCACCGGTGCCTCAACGCCTGGGGTCCGCGGCACCAAACTTTGCCCGGAGTTCGCCGCCTCTCCCCGGCGGCGGCGGCGGCAGCTCCAGCTCCCTCCTCCCCCTCCTGCCCCGCTCTGTGTGCGCGGAGAGGCGCCCACTCCAGCTCATTCCCAGTCTGTCTCTCATGCAAATTGCCCTGCTGGCCGCCCCGGCTCGGCTTCCACACCCCCTCCTTCCCTCCCAAACACGCTCACTCACGCCGCCGAGGGAGGGAGAGAGGGAGGGAGGGCGGGGAGGCGGCCCGCTGGGAACTCCGCTCCTCCACATCACCCCACTCACCCCCCCCTCCGCCTTCTTTCCATCCCGGGCTGGACCGGGGCTGAGCCCCTCTAAGCTTCGAGCCCCCGCAGAGCGCAGGGAGGGAAGGAGAGTTCTCAGCTCTGTCCCTCAGCTCACAGAAAGGGTTCAACGCCGCTGTAAAAGCCCACAAACGAAGTAAAGAGCGGTGCCTGGGAGAAAAAAGCCATGGAGGGCGGCAAAAATGCGTGCGACAGGTTTCCCCCTTAGTGAAGAAACCGAGGGTCTTGGGCAAGGTGCCCCCATCCTTCCCCCCCCCACGAGCCATGTGGCTTCTTGCTCCGTGGAAAGGTGTGTTTCCACACACAGGCAGCTGAACACAGCTCGGTCAGTCATGCTCAGGCAATCAGCAGGTTTTTCTTTCGACCCCTTTAATTTACTCTTCCATTCCCTCATCTTTCCACCCCGGAGCGACAGGTACCCAAATAATTTTTGCCCCGCGTATGGGGGCACAAGTGACACCCTGGAGGTGTTTACTACCAGACCTGGTCAGAAATTCTCAGACGGAATATTTTTGTCAGAGGACAACGGTTTGTTGAGATCTAGGTGTTTTTTAGAGATACTTTGGGTTTGGCTGACTCAGGGTGGCATCCAGGTAAATTTCCAGTTTCTCACTTTCCATCGCTGGACAGACTGGGCTGTCACACTCCCCAGTCTAGTGTCACCCCTCCCCTCCATGCTTGAAAGGGAGCCTAGGCCCTAAAAAACACATAAATACAAGCCATAGATCTTCAGGGCTCCAGTTCTCTGATAAATCACCCCAAAACGGTGCCAAAGCAGCACACATGGCAGCCTGGCAAACAGCAAGGAGGCTGAGGGCCACCTGCAGAGTCCCCAGGTGCCTTTGCCAAGGCTAATTGGTGTTTCTGAGCTCCAGCTGCTTCACAGCTCCTTGCAACAGCTGCCCAGGAACAAAGCAGTAAAAGTTTCAGGAGATTCAACTCCTCCAAATTCGGAGGTTTCAAGATGAGTTTTCTCCATCTCAGTTTTCTCCATCCTATCAGAAGGGATGATGGTGAGCCCGAATTTGGGAAGCCTCCGGGGCTGCTCGGCAGCTCGCAGACACGCAAGGTTCTTGCCAAGCCACCTTCTTGTATTCCAGGTTCCAGTGAAACCCAGTGGGGAGACTCCTCGAAAGCCGACATCCAAAAACTTCCCGTGCCTGGGATTTGAAGCAGCCAGCAGGTCAGATTGCCTCGTGGCAACTTAGGAACCTATGGGCTCAGTCAGACAGTGTCTGAGGCTCAGAGGCAACTGGCTTGACTTTCACAGGGGTTTAAAACAAGCAAAGCGGTTTAGTTCCAAATTGGCAAATCAATTTCGTCCAAGTTTTGAAATATCAATATTGGGTACAAATTAAATATTCCCTTCCCTTCTCTTTCTTTTCCCTCCAGCATTCTCATATTATCCCCCAACATACATTCCCCGAGTGTCTTGAATGTTGGAGGCTCACCGCTAAAATGTTGGAATGTTGCCCTGACCCAGTTTTTGGCTGCCTCGGTTGAGATGCCTGAAGTACAGAGATGTGGGACCCCTGCAGATGATCCCAGCATCACTTGAAGAAGTAGTTCTTCAATACCTCGAAAACCAGGATACCACAAACGACTGACTGTTGGTAGTGCCACTGGCTTGCTACATGGTGGGTGTTTTGTATCCGAATATGTGAACCAAGTGGTGAAGTTAAATGCATTTCTAATGTAGAAATAAGTGCTTATGACCATTTTTGGGGATGCTTAAAGTAAACTTTTTCTATCTTCCTAATTCTTGGCCCAGCTCATTTTTAACTAAAATCCCAGAACAGTGAAGCTGAAGGACCTGTCTCAGACCTGGTAATTCAATACTATGTCAGGCTGATCCCAGCGCAGATTTCTGCTGAGGACTCTGTTTCTTTCTGGCTGCTCTGAAAACGGTGGGGACCCTGCTGGACTTTTTTCATCGATAATACTCAAATCTCTACACTCAGAATTCATGCTGAGGCCTCAGTTCAGCAGGGCTTCCAGAATCTTCTGTACATATTCATGGCCTAATCTTCACTCTGTTACAGTCATATCACAAGCCACCAACTAGGTACATTTGAATAAGGGGAAGGAGGGGAAGAACTGAGTGGTTTGCTCACTCCTGTACAGTGATTTAGTGGCAAAAGGGTGAATAGACACTGCTAAACACTACAGTCTCATAAGTGAGGTGTAGGCAGCTAAATCACTGATCTAAACTCTGGGCCACAGCAGCACTGTGAACACTGCTAAAAAAGCAATTAACATTTGGGTTTGGGACGTAGAAGAAATTGTTAAGATTAGGGACATTATGCATTTTATGGAACACCTTGGGGTAACCTGTCAGATTGAACTCTTCTCTGAAAATAAGGCTTTCTAACCCCTAGACAGTAATCCTTTATTTCAGAGAGTTTTGGACACTCTGAGAGTGGAAAAATTAACAGACAGGAAAAGACGGGACCGTCCCAGTTTTGCATGGTCTGGATCCGTTTGCTGGTTTACAGAATGCCTGCCTGCTTGGAAGCCACCTCCAGGCAGGATACATTTATGCATTTATTTGTTGTCTTTGCTTCTTAAATGTCAGTATCTTTGCTTGCTCCTGGCACAGTACAGGTTCAGGGACCTCACACACTTCAGTTTGCTCTCATGTGAGAAAACCATATACTTGGTTCACATGCTTGAAGAAAAAACCCATATTCTTTATGGATATCTTGCAGTTCTTAACCTTTTACTAATGGCCTAGCACCTCAACAATTAAAGAAAATAATCTCTGTGTACCTTGTTTATTAATAGGATCAATCAGTGGGTAGGGACAGAATTCAGACTTTACTTTCATAGCGGGAAATTGGGCATAAATATGTAAAACTAACATGAGAAACAAGAGGGTGTTGGCTGAAGCTCACATGCACACGTATGTGCCTTCATTAGGAATATTTTCAGCAGCTTCAGAGACTGAGGAATAGCTTCTGTGCTTTGGTTTATGTTCCCTTTATATCCTTCAAGCAGTGAGAATGGGACAAGGGATTTTGGGGCAGGCAGGAAGGTGGATCCGTGGCCTCGCCAGCCTTGCGCAGGGACGTGCTGAGACAGGCAGGCCAGAGGGAGCGTGGCCAGAGCACACCGCTCTCCGGCTCCACACACCCGACAGACACTTCTTAGGGCAGCCTGGTGCCTGCTGAAACAGCTCCCAAGCTGCCTTAACATGCAGCTGTGGCTAGTTTGAAAGTCAGGGAGTGGTTGAGAACAAGCTTCTTAATGTCCTGCTCCCATCTCTTTCACTCAGTGACTGAAATATTAAGTATAATTTCCTATGTGGTCATTACCTGTATGTGGAAGGGGGTTTTACAATAGCATGGACCAAGGCAGCTGAGAAGCAGGTGGACAGCCTGTGAGGGTCACAGCAGACAGGGATTTACTAGAGTAAAGCAACTGAGAGGGCTGTGACCTCCTCAACTCCATTTGGTCCACATTACCCAAGTAGCAGCCCCACTGAAGAGCAAGATAGGCAGTGGGGAAAGTCAGGAGGTGATTTGAAATTGGGTTATAGTCATCAGTTAACTTGTAAATAAGGGCTATGGCATTTAACTCTGAGTGTACATCACAGAGAATATGCATAAACCAGGGAAAGTGTGGGAGCTTTCACAGGTTAAGGTAAGATATATATATATATATGTAGAACACCATTTCTATGCAAGCAAACCTATCTTAATCACTTAGAACAAGCCTACAGGAAAATAACTTTTGGTGTGAGTCATGAAGAAAGCAAGGTCGTTCAAAGTTAATATCTTCAGAGCTAACTTCAACGCAACACAGCTCAGACAAACCCTTTCAGGTTACAGCAATTATTCTTCTCTACATATGAGGAAACGTACACATGTGCAATAGAAAAGTTGCTTTGCTGAAAATTCATAATATTTAATTGACAAAAGGTTTCATTTGCATGTTCCAAGAGGCTCAGTTATGTCAAAAATCACAAAACAGCCTCTAAGCAAAGGTCTAGCTAAGCCAGAATCCTGTAACTGTGGCATAGGAAAAAAAATGAAAGGCAGCAGCATGTCCAGAGTGATTCTTCTTCTAATACACTCTCCCAATTTTTGACAATTATTTGTGTAGGCACCCCTGAAGTTATCTCCAGGAGAGCCACAGATAGGCCCTTCCTACACTCCAAGACCTCTCTGCTTCTGACTTAGATTTATAAGTGGCCTTTACCAGACTTCCATGTCCTGTCTGGGACACAGAACACAGCTAACTCTAAAGATGAACTCAAATTGTCCAATGAAAGTATATTGTCTGCAAGATTCCCTCACTACTTGTTTTCCAAACTGGACAAAACTTGGTGACTGTACAGGAAAAGAAAGGGTGGGGTTGTGATTAGGGCATGTGAGTGTTCTCCTGGGAAACTGGAGCTTTCCCCTCTCTGTCACAACACTTCTGTGTCGATACAAGGCAACTTCAGCCAAAATGGAGTGTGTTTGTTGTGTGCACCTCACTCTCTGAGGTCTGGCTGCTCCCCTGGGGTCAGGTCTGCAGCAGGGCACACGCAGCTGCACGGGAAGCTGCCGAGAGCTCTGCTTCAGTAAAGCGGGACGTGCCGGTGCTCAAAAGTCCTCAAGGACCTCCTTAAAAGTTTTCAAATGGCAATCTTAACTCTGCATTGCTCTGGTCATTGAAGGCTTGACTTTGAAATCTTGATATACCTTATATGATGACTCTTAACACAGTTTACATGTGTCCAGTAAGCGGTGGGAGATGGTAGGCAGTAGTATGGAGGATGGTTCTTTGGTAGGGCGTTGTGTGTCATGAGAGACAATGAAACATCTTGCTGGGGACACCACAGTATTTCCCCTGCTCAGCTCTTGGAGGAAGGGAAAGCTGCCTGCAGGGACACAAAAGTCTCCTGAGGCTGAGCCCTCGGTTGAACCACAGTCACTTGGATAAGGCCTGATCTAATCTTTACAAATGCGCTAACAGCCTCTAATTAATATGCTTTCAATTAACCTGGAGATAAAACTGTCTACTAGCACAGACATCCAGCAGCCTGTGCAGATATTCTGATGGCATCAAGTGGCGTATTTTCAACACCCAGCTCTATGAGGAGGCAGCACCTGCAAACGCTCAGCACTGCTGAGACTTTGCATACAAGTAGCTGCTGTCAGGCTGCTGCTTGATGTGACTGCACACACACACACAAACACTTGCCTCTTCCAAAGCATGCCACGTGGTTCAAATAAGATCCAAATCCTCAGAGGGAAGCTTCTCCCAAGGCATTTCTCTCCATTGGGTGCTAAAGTGACTCAGGTCCATGTAAAGTTACAAAAAGCATCAACCAGAAAGCTGCAGAGAGTAAAAAAGAAAGGAATAGGCCAGGCCCCAAAGCCTCAAACACAGAGGCTCATTACAGGTAACACAAAAAGTCCAGCTGCCAGCCACAAACATTTCATTTGAGATTCTTTTCCTATGTCCATATATGACTGTCTGTCCCTTCTGAATTCCCTGCTGTGTCTAAACCCTTTTCTTTGCCAGGGCACATCTGTTAAAGTCTTCATTTTGCCTTTTGAAGTGGGCATTTTATATCCAGCTGAACTTTAAAAGAAAATCCTGAGCAAAGGGTTTTAACAAGTAAATATAAATATATTATTTTTATGAATAGGCCCCTGTTTTCACATGTTCCACTTGCAGTGGCCTCTTGTCCACAGCTGCTGCCGTGTCATGGAATATACTTTTCCTTGTTGTGCGCGAGGGAGATGCTCAAAAAAACACTTCAATGAAAAAAAACTCACCTGTACCAAAGGGAGAAATCCCACTATTGTGCTGCTGGGTAGCAGAAACCACCCCACCCCACATGCTGGAGCTGATTTTCCCCAGCACCATAGGGAAACCCTGATCCAAATTCAACCTCTGTGTCTCAGAGACTCATCTGTTTGCTATAACATTTGTGCTGAACCTGGGCAGAGGTTGAGGCTGCTTGTAACATACATCCACACTTACACACCCCCTGGTGAGCAAATGCTTTGGATCTCTGCCCTGCCTCACCAAAGTCAAGTGGGAGTTTACTAATTGCAATTTCTGTAGAGTTTAGCCAGTAGTTTTTATTTGGTGGCTTCTCTCGGTTTAAACCAACACTTAAAGGTTGCTTATTTCTTCATTTTGGAGGTTTACTTCATTTACAATCACCATTACCCTCTTTTAACCTGAAACACAGTTGAGGCCCCACGAAAGGGACTGTCATTCTCAGCTGAATCAAGAATCCTCTTTAAGGCAGCAGCAGCAGGGAGGAGTGGCATGGAGTTATTTCTGCATTAATAACATGCTAATATTTATACATAGCTTGCTTAGATAAGAAAAACAACTTGAAGATTTATGGGAGAACCTCAGGACGGCCATGCTTTGTGGAGAAGCTTTTCATGCTCCATGTAGAATCTCAAGGGCTGATATTTTTTTGCCTCCTAACAGTTTAATGTGTGATCCAAAAAAAGCATCAAAGCCTTTATAAAAAAAAAGAAAAAGAGGAAAAAAAAACCCAAACCACTACAATCTAGCTGCTCTTCTTTTCTGCTGGGGATATCACTATGGTTGGAAGAAAGCACAGTCACATTAATGTGGGGATCCTCAAACGCAGCTGAGCTGGAGAGAGTCCACAAGCTCTGCATATGTACACATACAAAAACCTTGGGTTTAGCTCTGTCTTTAAGTCTGCTGAGTGCTTACTATTGCAAAAATGCAGCTTTGCTTTCTTATAAAGCTCAAGTCTCATTTAAGCTATAGGAATGGCACAGAAAAGAGTCACAAATAAATGCTTCTCCTCCATGGATGTGGGGAGGGGGAGGTTTACTCCTTGTTTGTTTGTTCTGGGGGGAAATAAAGTGCTTTGTGTGAGGGCTTTTTGCGAGTGAGGCTGAAACGCTCTCGGGGCCCTGCCTAAAGCATTGCCAAGTCTGTCAGGAGAGGGGAAAGAAATCTGGGCAGACTGCCCTAAATCACAACCAAACTCAAATCAAATTCACTTTAAGCACACAATGTAGCACTTGCTGTGGAGGCTAAAGGCAAGCTTACCAACTCAAGCATTCAAAACTCCCGAGTCAAGACCCTAACATATCATCAGACAGGCTTGAAATTGTAGCAATTAAAATAATAATGCTGTTTCCTTCCACTCCCCTCAACCTCAAAGGAGTTTTATTTCCTACCTTGTCTTAGCCCACACCAGAGAAGACACAAAATGAAGGCTGAGCTTCTGATGCAATTATATGTTTCCAGGAGCTAAGGGCTTTAAGAAACATCACCTGTATGAGGCTTGCAGTAACCTTGTGAGATGTAGGAACATTAAGAAAACAGCTGTGGAGAAAATGCAATTAATTATCAATTTACCTGAGATACTGAACAGCTTAAGGAAACCTCAAGCGCTGCTTTATTGTAACACAATGAGCTCTTGCACTGTTTAGTCTTTCTTTTAAAGTGAACTAACCAGCATAATTTGGATGTGTATCAAGATTTCAGAGCAGACCTCAAGGCTGCCTACAGAAGGCTTCACGTTTGTTTTGATATGAGGTTTGGGGAACTGGTGGGGCTTTCTGTTATGATAATGCCACATCACTGCTTACAAGGCTTTTTTTTTTGGTATCAAAGAAGACATTTTTTTCCCATATGGATGGTCTTTTCCCCCTATGGAGTTGGCATTAGAATTGAAAAATCACATGCTTCAGTGCTCAGAGAGTCCCTGTGAAGTTAATGGGAGCCAATTTAGGCACCTGGGTACAGCCTTGATAGAGACTTTCAAAGGCATGTGTGATTTTTTTATGAGCTTACCACCATTTTTTGCTCTAGAAATCTCTTTCATAGCTGAACTTCAGAGACCTTCTCACAACAAAAGTTTGCACTCTGTTTACTTATCAGCACTTACAGATGCCCTTTATAGACTTACCTCTTTTCAAGCCACTGAAAGAAATGCTGTGGGTACTGGAGGGGGGGAGTGAAAAGTAAGGAGGCTTGAGATCATTTCAGTTACCTAACATTTATTCCACTTAGTCACGCAGAACCGGATCAGTGCAGCTGATACGGAACGATGATTAAACTAAACCCTGCATCTATATTCCCATGTGATCACCCTCATTATCTCTGCTATCAAGGTTGATCTGACAAGTAGCTTGTATTTAGAATCTTTTCCCCGCCTACCCCAAAGGCACCAGAGTTGTTTGCAGCTCCCCCCCCTTAGGGAAAGTAAAATGGGATTTACGCCTACAGCACAAAGAAGAGGTTGGGGGAAAGAGAATTGGCTTCTTTACTTTGGAGAGGCCTGATCTAAAATCCATTACAGGCAAGAAATCAGTGTTTGTAGAGAGTTTGATGATGCCTGGGTTAAAGGAGACAGAAGGCTATAACTCAGTTATGAAATGTCCATTGATTCCTTGCTTTCTCGTACACAGTCACAGAACAAAATGCACATACATTTCAGTATCACTTGTAATGCTGCATAAATTCTTATGGCCCTAAGCTCCCAACACTTGGCTGTTAGTCCTATAGACAAACCACTGAAAATAAGAACATGTTTATAACGAGAGGGTGCAGGAAATATTGGCAACACCCAGGCACAAATGTCACTGTGCTGTATACTTATAGGTTATTGAATGTGCTGCTAGACAAAGCATATGTTTAGTAAATGGACCCCTATCTCTGCTCTGATCTATAGGGGATGACCATGGCTGACCTTGCTTTTAGTGATGCTGACTCAGTAAAAGGCAAATGGTTAACTCCTTTCCTGTACCATCACTGCTTCTGACCAGATGTGGTAATGACAAACCAGAGGTACAAAGGTTCACGGAGTCGACTGCTTCCAAAGAGATGCACTATCCCTACAAGAAAGGAAGCCAGGTTAGAAGCTAAAGTTGCAATGAAAGGGGACAAAGATGGTATTTTTCAACTCCAGCAAACACCTGGTTTTGGTTTTGCTTGTGTTCTGTGGCTTCTGCCTTTTAAAAACTGAACCCAGCTTGCTGAGGTGGAGATTGAGCACGTGGGGAATTATTAGTCAGCTCACTTGTTATTTCTTCTCAAAATTCCTCCAAGATTATTGAGATGTCACCCAAGAGTCTCTTGGGCCTGGAAATGAGTGGAGGGTGGCTTTTACTCACTGCTCAGTTGTCAGTAGATCCCACTGGCTGGATGGGGACTGGGGAAGCTGGCTGATGAGTGCTGTGAGCAGGAAAGAAGATGATCCTATGTCCATGTCGATTCATCATCAGTTTGTGCTTCTATAGGAGGGTAATCTTGAAAAGAGCCATTGCTGCTGGGTTTACGAGAGCTCTGCAAGGCAGGATGAGCACAGTGGCTGTGGTGCAAGGCAGGCTTTGAGTGGATTTAGGTAAGCTGAGAATTTGGCCTTTGCTCTGCATTTGGCTGGTCCTTGGTAAGCTGAATGACTGTGCAAAGTAGCATTTTGTTTTGGTATTCTAGGCCCTTCATTGTATGAGACATCTGCTTTGTTTTATAAAATACCTTTGAGGCAAGAAGGGAAAGCAGGCAAGTTGCAAAATAAGTCTCTGATCAGCCACTGAAAGCCCCACGAGGTCTGTTCCTCTGACAACAAATCTCCCGTGGTGCACGCAAACTCAATTCCCACTTTTGCACTGTCGTGTCAAAACTTGCATCTCTCTCTCTCTCACAGCCTCCTGCAGCCCTTGGCCCATTTTGGTGCAACCTGAGGGATGTGAAATCACGTTCTTTCTCCTGTTATTCGAGCACGAAGAGGCCTCAAGTCGGGGGAGACATTTGAAGGCAGCCACCCAGATGTTGCTGCCGCAATGTGGGAGACGGAGCCTTTTGTCTCTGCTGTCACTAAAGCTAGAGAACAATTTATCTGATCTGTGCATGGAGCAACATCATGTGTCTTTCCATTGTCTCTGAACATTGCTCTTGCTTAAAATGTTACACTTAAGGGAGCAGTTAGTCCTTAAAGCTACAATGTTTTGTTTGTCTTCAGTGTAAGTAAATCTGGAAGACACCAAGTCAACAGTTTCCCAGTATGAAGGATTAGACTTCCTGTTGCTACTTGTATAGCTCAATAGATTATGTGCACTACTTTGCACAACTACACTTAGACCTAAACACCTTCCCATCTATTAATCTAGATCAGATATAACTCCCTTCTCACCCTAAATAATTCATATATGTTGCCTGAGTCATAAACACACCAGGACTGAGGAGCACTGGACAGTTGAGAAGTTGAAGGAGTAGAAAGTTGAAAGGGAACTGTCTCCTTCCCATCCAACCTTTAAAAAACCCAAACAGGGCAGAAAAGAAAACAAGGCAATTGTTGAAATGACAGTGGAGTGAGGATGAAGCTATTTGAGAGCGTTACGAATAGACTGGAAAAATGTACATTCTGAAAAGGGAGAAGGGCAGGGCTGAGATGCAGTTGAGTGCTGAGCTACATGCAGAGTCAGAGGTGAGGAGAAAGGGAAGGACAAGGGAAATCTGGGCTCTTCCCCAGCCGGAGGATGGTGCAAGCCTTGGGCAGGATTGGAGGGAAAAGTCACCATAGTGGAGGAGAAGACCAAAGTCAACAGAGTGACCCGGGAGCAGTGCTGGTGGAGCAGAGCAGAAGCTTCTCGAGGGGAAAAACAAACCCAGAACAGTGTGCAGATACAGGGGAAAAGAGAAGCTGAGTTTTCTCAGGACTAAATGTGTATAAGGGATCTTCACTGGGCTGGGGAAAGGGGAAGATGGACTGACAGGAGAGTTGGAAAATAAAAGACGGCCCAGGGAGACACAGAAAGGCAAAGGTAAAGAGGGGCTGGATTTCCTTGTCTTTAAGAGATTTTACAGCCAGTACTTTGTTAATTTTGTGTAGTGCCAAAGACAATATAAACTGCAGAGCCCATCAGATCCGTAGTGGCCGAGGATGCAGAGAACAGTCGGTTGTGTATTTAACAGGAAGTCAGGGAGATCAAAGACTTTGCAAAATGGTTTTGTTTTTAAATGATACCCTGGCTTTATTTTGTTTAGGTTGAGCTAGGGGCCTCTCTGAAGAGGATAAAAAGAGAACAGAAATGTGTAACAAAGACATTTCCCCTCTCCTTAATAGTCAAGGGAACTTGACATCCCTGACAGGCAATAGCACCATTATATGTACGGCTGCAAGAAAGGAAGCTATTTCATCCTTGGAAGGAAAGAGAGATGTTATCTCCTAGAGAAGAGGTAAAGTTCTGCAGAAATTCAGTGCTGTTAATAGACTGTTATGACAGTGTGCAATTTCATTTCCAGTGAACAATGCCTGTCAAAGGCTTGAATGCTACAGCAGTTAACACAGATCAAACAGCAAACAAGCGCCGCAGAGCCTACACTCTCTGGTAACATATACTGCCAAACATTCTTTTCATTCTAGGAGTTAAAGCAGACTTTTGCTTTTAGCTATTTTCAGCTCAATGTGAAGATATGGCTTTTGCATTAGTGGAAGTGACAAAATCTCGTCTGTAATGAGTTAAGATAGAATAAGAACGTTAGGCTCTGCAAAGACCGTTCTCTGAAAGACATTCTGTGAGAGGGAATGTCTCCTAATGCTTCTGGAGCAGGCCTTGGGCACACATTCTGCAAGGAAGTTCAGTGGATGCTTAAATCTGCCTTTGTTCATCGAAACAATGAAATGCCTTTATATGGGTTTTTTTTCCTGATCTAGGATGGATTTGGGTGAACACTTCAATGTGTGTTTCTTTTTCAGTACCTTGAACTTAATGTGCAGTCCATGCCGTGCTTCGTTTTCACACCCATAGTGTGTGGGGAGCGTTATGAAGCTAAAAATCTTAACTTCCAGTTAAAACAGGATATTAAAGATTAGAAATTAGAGGATACAAGAGGAAGAAGGGGTTCTCCACGGGAGGCACATATGCCCTCCCTGCTTCAGAATGAGGAACAAGCAAGCGGCTGTTTCCCATTTCTGCAGCCACGGCTGATGTTAGTGGCAGGGCCATTGCAGCCCATGCCAGAGCTGCTGCAGTTAAGGTGGTGCCAGCCTTTCCATTAGAAGCTTTACAGACGCCATTTAATAACTATAGCCATAAAGACTTGCTTCAAGCTGACACTTGGCATCAAAAAATGATCAGTCCTTCAGCAATTTTGAACAGATTTCCCACCTCCAGAGACCTGTATTTCCACTTATGGACCCAGTTGGTTCTTTTTCTGCTTACCCCTCATGGATAACATTCCATTTAACATAACAGTTTCAGGGTGTAGGACCTGGGGCTGTTTAAC
>WBNH01012621.1:0-75088 GCA_013401255.1 Urocolius indicus
TAGCAGGAGGAGTTGGACTAGATTTCTTAGAAGTCTCTTCCAATCCCTGCCATTCTGTGATTCTGCATTGGGCACTATTGGTTGGAATAATCAGCTTCACATCATGCTAAAAGCGCTACATTGTTTTAATGTAGAGCGTAGTTTTTAATCAGAGCACCTGCCTAATATCTGTATGTGGAACAGTAGCAATGTCATTCTGAACCAGCTGTGGGTCTCAGAGCAAAACTTTGTTCACTTCAATGCAGAATTTAATTGTAAATGCCAAAGACATAAACTCAACAGGCTTTTTAGGCATGACTGTGTGAACACTGCTAGCAGGTCCATTCACATGCTTGAAGTTGGACATTTTAATTATTTGAGGCTTTGATGTTTTTTAAGGATGGAAAGAAAACAGTATGGAGGGTTAATGTTTTAAATATATGTTGATGTCAGCTGCTGTTGTGTATTTAATAACCTTTGATATTAATTACATCAGTGCAGTTTAACAACTTTCTCTGGGTTTTTTTTGAGTGAGTGTAAAAATCTTCTTGATTGAAATACTCCAAATTATTTAATAACTTTCCCACCAAGCTTAACTGTATCTGCGTACGTTTTTTAGATATATCCCCGTGGTCACACTAATAAAGAAAAAAGAGAAGTCCTTTGACAAGCCTTGCTCCAAATCTGTTTTTTCCGTGTTATTCCATTTCCCACCCCTTCTGAAATGAGAACCAATCTAAGCATCAAATATTGGTGAATAAAGCTAAAAATTCTCATTATTATTAGTATTTACTGTTTTACTGAGAGTCAAAATATTATCTGATTTATGCAAATAAATTTTAAGTGATGTGGAAGTGCACAAGGCAATGAAATAGAGTCAGTGTAGTTGTAGTCCTGAATTTGAGTGACACTATGTAAAAATATTCCATTTCATTTGTTCAGTTGTTCTTTTTCAGCCTAATTAATCAATCTTTGATTAATAGAGGCTATATGAGATTCATTATTCTTCAGTGTGCTACCTCTTAGTTAAGTCTTTTCTGTACATGTTAATCGTCACATGAAAGGAACTTTGAGTGGCTTGGCAGTTTTGTGTCCAGAGTGTTAGCACCCTATATTATGCCATTAAAGCACACTTGGGACAAGGGTCATTTTGAGAAGATGAGATGGCTATGCTATTTAGATAACTGCCACAGGGAAGCTGCTCCTTTACTTATGAGCCATGAAAAAGGAGGTGAACTGCTTATGTGTCAGCATTGCATCTGAAATTAAGTTGCTTTGTTCTACTCAAAGTCTAGGAGAAACAAACAGTAGTTCATTTCGTGGTTATCTTGCACTAGGTCAAAAGCTGCCACTTGAAAACTTTTCTTCAGGCATTTTGAGACCTTACTGGACTGTTATTTTTGTGCTGTCTTGCTGTCTTGAAAATCTTACACTTTTATTCCACTTCTGTGCACATCCTAGCTTTATTGCAGTGAATACAATTCATTGACCCAGAAAGCCTTTGATGGCAGCTGCTGGGTACTTGAAGCAAACTGTCTGGTTCCAGTGGTTAAAGCTGGGCCCCATCAAAGATGAGAAAAGCTTCACAGTATGGTGTTCACGCAAAGATAAAGGATAAAAGATAGCACTGTGTTGCTTTCTGTTTTAAAGGCTTCTTTCCTGCCTCTTTATTTCCACAGCTGTTTTTTACTATGTGTTTGGCTTAGGCTATTAGCGCAATAAAAACAAGTGCTCTTTAATATAAGGAACTACTTGATGCATGTGAATGTTTTGGTGACAGTAAACACTAATGCTTTTAAAGCCACATGTGTCTGTGGTTAATAACATATTAGATTTTTTTAAATGACTACATAGCGGCAAAATAATAGTATTCATCAACCCAGAAAAGTGTTTGTGCTGTCCTTTTTGCTTGCAAAAATCAATCTTACTGTATCAGTATTAGACACCTGAGCCCCACTTTCTTGGGAACCTCATTTCTCAGACACCTGGAATAATATTTTTTCTAATTATTATATTATATCATATCTTAATTATGAAATGTTTAGGGCTTGATTCCACTATGAATACTCTCTGGAAAGCATACTCTAATAATTCCAACTGGACTAAGTATAGGTTTGTGGAGGACACTTCCACTTTGCACTGAGATTTCTCATTGTGTGCTTATTTATGATACTTTTTTTTTCCTTTAATTAATGAATTAAGTACTCGTAGTGGTTTTTCCTGAGCCATGGGATTTTTTTGGTAGCTTGGGGGCTACAGAGTGGCTTCTTTAAACAAAAAGTATTTCCAGAAACTTCCCGTGTAGCTCACAGGATTAGGGCCAGTCAGTTCTAAGCTGGACCCTGCACCTGACCCAGGCCTGGCCAGTTAGTGGTGGAGGTAACACCTCTGTGAATAACAGATTTGAGAAGGAGAAGAAGCTGTTGTGCAGTTGCAAAGCTACAGCAGCAACAGTGAGGGAGAATGTGAAAAGATCTCTGCAGACACCAAGGTCAGTAGATAAGGAGAGAGTGGAGGGTGCTTAGACACTGAAAAGGCTCCTCTGTGATATGTGGTGAGAACCATGGTGAAGCAAGTTGTCCCCCAGCAGTCCATGGAGGCCACCGGAAAGCAGAGACCCACTTGCAGCCTGTAGAGGACCCCACACTGGAGCAGATGGATGCCTGAGGGGAGGCCGTGACTCTGTAAGAAGTTCATCCTGGAGCAAGTTCCTGGCAGGACCTGGGAGTCTGTGGGGGAGCAGCCCACACCAGTGCAAGTTTGCTGTCAGGACTTGTGATTCTGTGAAGGACTCAGACTGGAGCAGTCTGTCCTTGAAGAACTGTTCTCCCAGTGGATGACCCACGCCGGGCAGCGTGTGAGGAGCTGCCCCCGTGGGAGGCTCCATGATGGAGCAGTTCATGAGGAGCTGCAGCCCATGGGAAGAACTCACGCTGGAGAAGTTCATGAGGGACTGTCTCCCGTGGGGAGGGGAAACGTAGCAGTGGGAAGTGTGAGGAGGCCTCCCCCTGAGAAGTAGCAGCGGCAAAGTCCATCTGTAATGAACTGGCTGCAACCTCCATCCCGCATCCCCTGCACCGCTGGAGGGGAAGGAAAGTGAGTCCTGGGAAGGTGGGGGTGTTTTTAAGTTGGTTTTATTTCTCATCTCTCAGCTCTTATTGTTTCTTTAATAAATAAAACTTTTTTTCTGCCTTAGTTGAGTCTATTTTGCCCATGATGCTAATTGCCAAGTTATCTCTCCGTCCTTATCTAAACTCACAAGCCATTTGTTATATTTCTCTTTCTCTCTGTCCAGTTTAGGAGAGGGAGTGATTTTATGACTTGGTGGACACTGGCCTAAACTACCACAGTACCCACAATTGTTAAAAATATAAAGTGGTTATGTAGCAGAATCTTTACACTGCCACGTCAGAGTTTCAGCCCTTCACTGCGTGATAGTTAAGCTTGTGGGGTTCATTTTCTTGTCCATGTTTTCTCAGTGCAGCTTGTTTGAGACTGGAATATTCTAGGTTTAAAAGTAAGGTTGAGATTTTTATAAGTATGCAGGCTGGAGGTCATTGCTTCTTATTGCCATTGGCATTCCAGGGAAGGTTACTTTTCTCTGACTGTTTTCACTGTAATTTCACTCTGTCCTGTTTCGATGAAAATGAACTGAATTCATTTAATCATTAGTTTAACTTAGCCTGACCGATAAGTTAAGGATTCAGAAGTCTCTGGCAGTGATGGACAGTGGTATTACTGTTGTCAGCTGGAATAGCTGCCCCTAAAAGGAATCTGTGATACTACCCTGAACTTGACATAAAAAGCACATTAAATGAATACATTTCACTATACTGTTTTACAGGATGAAAATGCTTAGCAGGTACTGATTTTCCTTTGGGAAATTGATTTGGGGTTTTTGGGGCTACGTAGATTTAAGTGTAGAATCAACTGTAGTCTTCTCCTTAGCCAAGAGATGTCAGACAACTTGAAAAATGAACATGGAAATTTAGAAACAGCAAACAGAACAGTTGATAAGACCATGCTTGCAATGAAGCTATTTTTCTGTTAGTAGGTAGACGTATAGTTCTTTCTGACACAAGTATAATTTAGTATTTATTTAAGATTACAGAGCCAGTTAGACGTCTCCTTCTTTGGTTCTCAAATTATTTATTTTAAATCTCAGTGTAATTTAATCATTAACAACTGTCCGCTTGGATGTGGTCCAATACGTTATGATAAAAAATAATACTGAGAATGGCACAATTTGTGTATTTGACAATTACTTTGAATGGTAGTTTTGATACATGGATACATAGATGTAAAATAGGCTTCAAGATCTTATCTCTAGAGGGAAATACCTCCTGCTATTTGTGTATTTCTATTTTGCATTTTTTTAATCTAGTTCCAAAGTATTTCAGTCAGAATGAGGGTGTAATTCAGGTATATACACAGGCCTATAACTATATCAAAGTTAATTTACAACAGCCCTTAGTTTTTAAATTCTATTTGTTTCAATAGACTTCTATAGACAGGCTTCAATATATGATACACTGTGCTTCACTGGGAATTGTTTCTTCATTGAAGAGGATCTGATCAGCATTAGCAATATACATCCCATTGTGTTCCTACATTTTAGATCTCACCAGCAGACAGTCCTTTGGTGAGGTGGTTCACTTTTAGGGAATGGCTTAATGAATTGGGTTCTTTTCATAAATGTTTTCATAGTTGCCATCAATTCTAAGAGAAATTAAGGAATCTGTGTTAATTTTAATAAAAGCAATTACAGGCTGTTTATGTTTACAGTGGTTTGATACAGAACTTGAGTAATTAAAAATAACTTTTTAATTAAGAAGTAATATAGCATTTAAAGAAATAACAAAAACAAATTACAACTAATATGTTCACAAACCACTGGGTATGTACTGTCTTTGTTAGTATGATGTCCTTGTTGTTGTTGTTGTAACGTAATTAGCCAAAAGAGTGACATAAATTGGTGGGTTTTTTTCGTGTCTACTGTAACAGCTGTTTTATCATCTTGATGTGTAAACTGCACATATAAAAAGCAAAAGCTGAGCAGATTGACTTCTCTGGGTGAATGGAGTGAATGATCAATCTTAAAATATTCTTAGGACTTTTTAACATAATTAATTTATGGTTTTGATACTTAGTTCAGCACTGTGGCCCCTGTAATTGTGTAGCATTAAAGTTGTTTTGTTTTGGTTTTTTTTTACCATTTTGAGAAAGGTTGCTGGAATTGACTGCCTTTCCATCAGGAGAGATGCAGAAGTTTGAGGATTTTTTTCTACTTTGGATTTCTTTCTCAAAGTCTTATAAAATTATTAACTACAAACAAAAATCCAAAGTGCGTTGGGTCTTCCACCTGTTTTCTGTGCTGGTATATATACAGAAGGTTAATTGCATTTGCCAGTTCTGGAGCCATTCATTCCGGTCATTGTTTATGGAACTTTTTTGTCCTTGAGCTTAAAATATGACATAAATTGACTAAACGTTACATCCCAGAAATGCCACATTCCCATAAATGGGATAATTTTTCTTCAGATGTCTGATTTAGGTGTCTTTGCTTTTACTCATCACACTACAATTCTTTCTTACTTGCTTACTTTCCATTTTGTTACAAAGTTCATTTTATGTAAGATGTGCCTGCTTATAAGATTACTAGAATATGTTATTTACATTGCTGTTTAGTAAGGGGCGTTAATATTATCGATAAGTTCTATTATATTGACTCGCCATTGAAAGACTTTGAGTTTTGGGAGTGAATGCTTTAAAGTTTGTCTATTGAGTCATTTAAAATTCTTTGCCAAAATGGTACAGGTAGTATGAAGCCTTATTGCATGTCTGTTACAACGCAATGTGATTAAGTAAGTGACAACACATTTGCATGTGCACACAGCTCAGTGGCAATGCAGTGGATAGAGTAGCATTCCCATGCTGAAGAAGTCTGGGTGTTGAGCTGTCAATCACTCCTGTAAAACAAAGATGGCAGTTAAGCCCTTTTGTTGGCTTCTTCTGTCAATAAATACCAGTTTATCCCTTCTTGCTGACAATGCTTGTTCTGGGGAAGAATACAGATACTAAGTTAGCAAGGTGGCTCAAAAGTAAATTTATAATTAATGTTAAGCTTTTAAAAATACTATAATGTCCCTAGGTAGCTTTTTAAGCAATTTAACTTACTTGAACCAGGGGAAAACATTACTTTTAAAAACAGATAGAATTAGCTACCTGGTTCTGCTTAGAAATGGACACATGCATCTATAAAGCCTGTTGCGATCCCTGTTACCTCACCTGTAACTATTTAAAGTGTATTTGTGAACCCAGCTCTTCTGTATTAACATAAAAGCATCTCTTCATTCAAGTCAACTCAGACACTATGTGTCTTACCAGCCTTTGCTATCTACTGTGTTGGGAAAAAAAATACTTTCATACTATCATTTGCAAAGTACTGCATCAGTTGTTACTTTAATGACTTGTCGGTAGCCTTTCAGGCTCCTTGGCAAGGAGATACACAGAATACTGACCATTCACAGTTTCCCTCTCTGCTTTGCTGTACCTGTCAACGTTTCATTTTAAAACACCTTTTAGAAAGACAGCAGCGAAATGTAATTCTTCCTATTATTTGATGTTATGTATGTCCCATTTTTTGATGTTATGTATGTATGTTTCATCAGCATGCTAGGGCTATTCATGAAAATGTTTTAATGCCTACAGATGTTAACATGAGAAGTATGTTGTGGAAAAAAGGATGACATTGCTTTGTTTTTCAGTTTTCTCACTGGTTAAGAAATATGAAATGTTTAAAAAATACTTGAGTTTGTCTTCTTGTCTGCGTGGACAGTAAATATGTAACAGGGATAGCTCATTTTGGTTTTCAGATATGAGAAATATCACATCTCTTTTTTTTTGCCAATAATATCAACTCTGAAAATATTAAAATAAGATGTCATCAGATCCTGAAATTTGACACTAGAAAGAGGAAGAAAATTTTAACGCTGTTTTTAAAAAAGTATTTTGTTGACCCCCTATTTAACTTTGCCTCTTTTTAAAATTGGACATTGTGCTTGAGTGTGCTCTAACATGAAGTATTTTGAATAATATAACTGTACCTTATAATTTCCTTACTGTCACGTAATATGTTCCGTGCACCCTCTGTAGCTGGGTTTGAAAGACCTTTTGTTAAAGGTTTTTCTGAAAAGAACTACATTAAATTATCCTTAACGCCTTTATATTCTGGATGATTCTGCGTTTTTATTGTGAAATGCAAATACATCTAACAGAATAAAGTCCTCCAGCATATTTTAGAATACTATTACAAAGATATCTGAAATATCTTTCCTGCTCCACAACATCAGTAAAGGAAAGAGTTGGGAGGGGATTGATTTATAATTAAGTTAGCGATACCTACTGTTCAACTGTATTGGCAGAGTTATTAATCTATTAGGAATGTTAATGTGTCATATTTTAGAAAGCGGAATTGCTTTTCTTGCATCTTGCACTATATTGTTTATAAACTGGAGAACTTCAGGCTCTTTCTGAATGCTGAGCTCTTGTACTCCATGTCTGTAATTTTTGTCTTGCATCTTCCTTTGGATTTTTTTTTGGAGGGGGTTAAAAATATTTCTATCTTAAAAATCCCCCAACTTTAGGTGATACATCCACGGGATGAAATTAAGTTTGTGTTTTTAAGGTGCCTGTATGCTTCATGTTCTATTAACAGTTTAGTTTTCATATCTAAGGAGAATTGCTTAATATATTATTACAGATTTGCGTTGCACAAAGTCCAGCTGTAATTAACTGTCATTTGAAAATATGATGAATATATGTTGAGTCTTACATAATGATAATTATCAAGAATTTTAATAGCTAGTGCTACTCCTTCTGAAGGAGAAGTGTATGCAATTGTCCTCCTTTGAAAGAATTAATTTGTATTTCCAAATACAAATTGGTACATCAGTTTCTAAGCAGTTAAATGCAATTTCCTGAATGTAATACTTTATTTCTGTGGACAGTATATCCTGATCTGATCCCAAAGTCATCCTTTTCTATGTTTTCAGCTTAACTGTGTGCTAAAATGCTGAGTGCAATTGGGCTAGATTGAAAGACAATGAGTGTTGGGTAGAGTAAAATCAATAGAGTTCAGGAGAAGAATGCCATAAAATTGTGTGAAATGCTATAATACACCTGAAAAACTGTTACTGGAAATTTTCAAAGACTTCATAATTTGTGAGGAGTCTCACTAGGTCTTTGCTGACCTGTATTCATAGGATGCATCCCACCTAAAGCTGTTTGGGATGCAGAAATCAGTTTTATCTAAATATAATAAAAAAGATATTGATCTTGTTGCGTTTTGAGTTGAAGGGACATTCAGGCTTATCTTAACATGGGCACTGAACTTTACACTGTACGTGCATCAGACTGTATGAATGATGTTTTGTGGCAGATCTCTTTTGTTTTTTTCCGAATGTTGGGCTTGGACACTGATTGGACCACTGTCTTTACCTCATCTAGTGTGTACCTTAGTCCCATCTGATGTTGAAGGAACCACAACTGTATAACATCAGTTACATCATGGATCATACTTCTGGAATAGGTGTCTCTGTGTGCAACCTATTGGTGTTTTAAATTCAGTTGGAGAGCTTCATTCAGCATGAAGAGTAAATATTAATGTATTGATAATTTTGGGTACTACTATTTAAAACCCTGTGATTTTTTTTGACCAGCAAATAGTATACTGAGGTTTAAAAACCATACAGCTTAACAGCTGTTATTTACATATACTGTGAGAGTCTTCCCTAATCATTCCAGTACTATGTGAAAATCAGTGGAAAAGTGGAAATGGAAGTTGAGAACTCTGCAAAATAAAAGTCTAGGAGTTTGATTCACACTTTCTGATTTTGCTAATGTAATGGTGGGCTTTGATCAATGATGAGTTAAGCTTGTTATCCACAGAGAATATTCAGTCATATAGTTATGAAGGTAAGAAATACTTAATTTTTATTTTTGAAATTTTTATGTTTACCTGATGATTCATTTGATTCTTTAAAGTACTATGTTCCTTGGAGTAAATCTTCCCTCAAATAGACCTGCATATCTTCTTTATTGAGTTTATGTAGTTTAATTTTCTACTCTTGACGAATTGAAAATAAAACTTTCCAGTAAATTTTAGGATTTACTGAAATAGATGCCTGAGAAACTCCACTGTTTTGAGTGGATTTTGAGACAAAAAAATCTACCTTACTTTGAGCTGCAAATCCACTTGCACAGCCTCATGATATTTGTACTTACATCCTTACAAATAGTGAAAGTAGCCTTATTTCTAGTGTCCTTGCAGTTGCTAGAATAGCACTTTACATTGTTCCCTTCCTTCCATTTCAAATTAATTATTCATGTCCTGCCAGTATTATCACCCTAAGCAAATGAGGTCTCATGATGCTGCTACTATAGGCTAAAGAATATCCAGAAAAAATAAGAAAGCCAGAGAAGCTGACCATTTTAAACTTCAGTTTTAGCTTAATGCCATTTGTCATTAATCTAAAAAGCAAAGAACCGTTTCCACTATGTAAAGCTACAGAAGCTCATTGTGCTGTATTCAGCAGTAATCATTGGGATGCAATTGGAATCTACTTTAGTGACAAAGTGTTCGCCGATCTATTTATTTTTTCTTCTTTAGATATAAAACGGCAAGAAGACATTCAGCAGTGATTATCATACAGTGACATTTTATTTTCACTGCACATCCAAAATTTTTGCTACAAGTATATCCTGCAGCAGGTCACACTAACCTGTAGTACGGGGATATGCTACATAGAGACTTGGATATAGAAAGAGAATCATTTCCTAGTGGAAAATATTGACTACTTTTTACTTCATGGAACTTTTCATTGTTGTTGAAAAAGTGAAAACTTTGTAGGAAAATATGAAGACAACTAGGTTTGTCTTAATAAGTTCAATGTTCTATGGTTGAAGTGGCAAATATATTTTTATATATATATGCACACATATATCTTTAGCTATAATAGAAGTGAAATACTGAAAATATGAAGCAGGCAGCAACTGTGAGCTCCAATTAGTACAGAAGATGAGATTTAGTAGAACTTACTCAAAGAGCAATCTCCCAGTTCTTAGACTGTTAAACATAAGTGAAGGTGATCTTCTCTCACACATCATTTTAATTTTGAAATTTATAGTAAGTTTTAAATTGTTGGTTGTTGTTGTTGAAACAAGGAAAATGCATATAGTTTTAAAGGCATGTTGGAATCTTGTGGTGCCATTTGTTGCCAACACAACAAAGTAAAAAAAGTATTCTGTTCATGAAGAAACGTTTTGATAATGAAAACCACTGAAGATTGTAATGAATCTTTGCTATCTAAGAAAAATATTGGAAACACAACTGTGAAAGGGAGTTGGACTTGTAGAAGTTGCCTCACCCGTAGCTAGAGATATTGCTGGGGTTTAAATTTATTTGCAATGTGTGTTTTGTGTGTTACTGAGTACACAGGTGTATTCTGTTTTCTTTATTAGTTCTAGTCTTGTTTGTGATTGAGTTGCCATATGGATGCTGCAGTGGAATTACATTTATGGTATCATAGGCCTGCCTATTACTGCAGACATTGGAGTGCATTAGAAATGTAGGCTGTGCTTGTTGGTGATGATCATATTCTGCTGTAGTAATGAATTCCGATATTCATAAGAAATCTGAATTTGATAATGGGACTAGATGAGCAAAAAATACTTTTTAATTTGGGATTTTTGCAGCAATAGCTATTTTTGCCAGAAGAGCAGTGAGGGAGGGCGACGATGAGTGGTACGTAAGCTTCACTCCATCTAATATGGTATTGCATTGCCAAGAAATTTTCGGAGTTATTGGAGAATATCTTTTTTGTGTTGTGCAAGAAAAGAAAACTTACTGAGCAATTGAGGCTCTTAGTCTTCCAGGTACATTGTGACTATCTTGGTGCATGTGTACACACACTGTGATGTGTCTGGCTATCTGACAGATGCCCACCAAGCTGCTCTTTCACTGGGGAAAATGGAGGGGTTTTTTTGCCAATTAAAAATAGAGTAAGATGTAGAGAAGCAAAGACAATACCTAAACCATCTTCTCCTCAATCCTCTTTCTTCTCAGACTCAACTTTAATTCTTCATTCCCAGCTCTTTTGCCTCCTACTTCCCCCACAGAAAACCCTATGGATAGCAGAAATGTTTGTGCTTTGCCTATAGGGATTTTGTTGACTCCACATTTTCATCTGATTTCAAAGTAGACTGTCTTGCTTTGTTTGATAAATTTTATTACCTTGTTGGTCACTATCAGCTTTTACGGTTTACAGCAAGTAAACCTATTAGTCATGCTGTGTGTGAAATAAATGATATGCATTTTCTTCCCATTTCCTGTGTGTGTACTTGTTATTTTTAATTATCTTTTCTATTTTACATACTGGGAAATTTTCCAGTGGTTGTTAAGTGAATGATTTATTAAACTTTTCAGGTGCATTATTGATTGTCACATAAATTTAATTATTTCCACTGCCAAAGTTTCAACTTAATTGTTACAGTGATATTGTGAAATAATCACCTAAAAATCCATTCTGTTCTATTTACTGCCCAAAGCAGCAACATAAAAATTTAAATGACTCTGTCATCCCTGTAATAAAGCTGGTTACTGAGGCACAGTTTTATTCTAAGTGATAGGCATATTCGGCTCCTTGTCCTTACTGAAAGGAAAATTCCTTTCTGTGAAGTACCTGGTCATGGTCTGGCATCCCAGAGAAATAAAGCAGAAGTGGTGAGGCTGTGTGCCTCTGGCCTGAGAGTCTTGTGCTTGTGCTGGCAGCAGCTCAAGTGATCCCTCGCTCAGTTTGCAGGTGACACTGAGTTCAGAGAGATTATTGATCTGATTGAGGGCAGAAAGGCTCTTGAGAAGGATCTGGACAGGAGGGATCGATGGGCCAAGGCACATGGACAATGGTATGAGGTTCAACAGGGCCAAGTGCCAGGTCCTGCACTTGGGCCAGAACAACCCCAGGCCGTGCGACAGGCTTGCAGCAGAGTGACTAGAAAGCAGCCTGGAGGAAAAGGACCTGGGCCTGTTGGTCTATAGCTACCTGAACGTGAGCTGGCAGTGTGCCTAGATGGCCAAGAAGGCCAATGTCATCCTGGCTTGTGTCAGCAGTACTGTGGCCAACAGGATTAGGGAAGGGATTGTCCCTCTGTATATAAAGTACATCACCAGCACATATAAAACCCACTACATTGATAAAGTAAAATTTCACAAGTACATATATGACTGTGTCATTGCTTTTGTAAAATGGCATCAGTTATACTCTGTAAAATGTTCATAACTATGTTCCTGAGAAGTTTGTACTGAATTTTACTTAGTTACAAATTCATGCTTTTGACTTTAACTGTTGTAAGTAGAGTATTAAAAAAAAAGATTGTTTATTTGACTATGTATGTACTATATTCAAAGCTATGCTGCACAGTTATTTTTTAAAATGTGTGAATGTGAAGTTTACCATATCAGCATAATATGTTTCCTTCATTCCTGGGCACTATGGTTCAACTTCCAGTTGTATATACTTTATATTGTATTGTATTTACTTTATATTTACTTTTTTACCTGGATAGAGGAAGAATGATGCTTAGGAAACAAATAGATGGATATCCTGCCAGTGGAACAAAGGATAGGACATAATGAGTGACATAAGTGATTGCAAGCATGAAATAGATTCATACTCAAAATTAATACAAAATTTATCATTATCTTTTCTACTATAGTTCTTCCATTAAATGAGAAGAATATCAATTTACTCTCATAAGGCATATTAAAAACCTGAAAATTTCCACATTGTACTTGCTGGGAATAATGTAGTGTAGATTAATAAATATGATTTGAAAAAAGCAATTTTAGGGGTGTACCATTCAGAATGTACTGTGTAATCAAATGTGTGAAGATATCTGATTATAAATATCAAGATTTCATTTCCGTGCTTTTAAACAATAAAAATTTGTGTCCTCTGACTTTTAACACTCATGTCTCAAGTCGATCTGCCGACAGTAATGTTGTGTTACCAAGCTTCCTTCTGTCTTCAGATGTCTCCTTTGTACAAAAAAATGCGTATCATCCCCTCTTCTTCCCTTCACAGCTCCTCTTTGTTCTTTCTGTTTAACTAATGGGAAATTACTTGGTAATTCAAGCCAGGCAACTGCACTGCAGAGCCTCAGAGGAAACCGACATCAGTGGATGTGAGAGAAAAAAAAGGATATTTGGAGGATTGAGCAGGTGGTGAAGGAAGGGAAGAACTCTACACATAGGAGCTGCAGGAGCTGGAAGGAACAGAGAATAGATTTGCGAAGCTGGACATGTTGTTGCATGTCCTCAGCCACCTATGGGGAGAAGAAAATATTTGACACAGATTTGCTGGCAGGGTGAACTATAGCTTGTCTTTAGAGGTATTTTATTACCTACACTGGGACAATAACATCCATGTACTTTATTGTGTAGTTTTTTCCCCCAATGGTTTTGTTGATTGCTTTTTCTTCTTTGATATATGTGAAGCATGATAAAAGATATGGGTTTCATTCTTGTCATGTGTACAGTAGCATAAGTAGACCTGAATGTAGCTGTGAATAGCAGTAAATATGTTCTTCTTCAAGGTGTCCCTCAGCATGTAAAACGAATGAACATCACTGATGTATTTTAAAGCATGGCAACACTTTCCAGATTATCAACGTTTGAGTGTAGTTTCTAGTCTTATTAAAATATTGGTAATTGATATTTACCAGAAGTTAAATTTGAATGTGTTTGGGACATGGCCAGGAAGAGAGTGGTGGAGTTTTGAGGCTGACGGTGGCAGGGAGGTGGGACTGTGAAAATTTGTGGGTTTTTTTTGTTTTTTTTTATTTCTTGTGCCTTTTTAGGATCAGGTGTTGCGGGCTGGGGGGGGGACAGTCCCATCGAAAACTTTCTTGTTCTGTTTCATTATAAAGGCATTATTTAATTTTCCTTATCTCACTTTCTCTGATTATAACTGTGTTATATAATTATTCTGAGCTTTCTCTTTTTGGAGAAGTAGTGATAAGTTTATTAAAAGAAAAAATAATTGACATATATTGCAAAGGGAGAGATTCTGTCCTGTAATGATGTCTTGGTCATGAGATGAGAGATAATTGTATCAGTAGCTGAAAACACGAATATTGTCTTGTTGTTTGAAGAGCAAAATATTAATTCTACTCCTGAGAAGCTGTAAAAGTATATTCTTTGCAGACGTATTTGAGTTCTACATTCAGAAGTCATTCCTACAGATCTGACATTTATGAGCTACAGTATGTGGGTCTTAACAAAAGGGTGTTTTTTGTACGTATTATTCCCCAAAGTGTTATAATCCCTCTTTATTAAGATATTTTTAGTCTTTGGAGTGAGCATAATGCAAATAATCATCTGATTCATAACTTAGACTTGCCTTTTTTCTCCATCCTTTCCTATCTAGAAATAGTTTTCTTGGATTTCACTCTGATGGCTAGTCTGGAATGTGATGCTACTGTATTTCTGCTAGGCTGGCACTTACTTGGATTTTCTATAACCTGCAGTCTGATTACATGATTTTTAAAAGTGAAGGTACAATAAAGAAATACACAAAGTGAGGAGAAGAAATAGGACGTGTAGAATGCACCAGAATTTATGTTATGGAGCATCTCATTGTGGGTTTGGGCAAGTAATTTTTCTGTTTAGAGAAAATAACAGCTGGCTTCTTGTGTATAGGCTGGAAGTTAATCTTTGTGAAATGGTTTGAGGTCTTCAAATAGAATTATCGACTGACATGCAAATAATATACATGTAAAAATGATGATTTAGTTCTAATGTAATTAACCTAGTATGATTTTTGGTCAGTGCTACTGCTGCTGTCAGAAACTGTCAGTGTCCTGCTACAGTACTGTGGTGTTGTCATCAGCATATCACAAGAGTATTCAAACACAGATATTCTGAATACATTACACTTTGGAAAATTGTGAGTATGAATTTTTCATTTTACATTTGGTGCTAGATCATACAGAGATCAAGAACTGTGCTTTATTAGTTGAAGAAAGGTTGCATTCTCTGTCTATGACTTACAGAAACATTCTTTTACTTTTTTTATCAAGACAGAACAGTATTTGATTTTTCACACTGGGTTGGTAACACCATCCCTTGAATAGAAGTAGAGTTTGTCTCAGGATAAAAAGAAGTAGAGTCTATGCCAAGCCATAGCTTGGGTTGTAGGTGTTTTAGGCAAGTAAACCTTCTTGCATTGCAGCTCTGTTAATATGTTTAGGTTTTAATTGACCATCTTTTTACTTTAATCTTGATACTTGACTGTTGTCATTTTGAAAATACTTCGTTTATTATTAAATAAACTATTTTTAAACTAGTTTTAAATCTCTGTATAATAAAGCCAGATTATATCTAGAAAATACCCTTATGTTTTGATAATTCCTTATTTCCATTTTAGGAAATGCAAGGATTTAATGTAATGTAATAAAAATTGTGTGATTTATCCTATTTTGTTACCTTGAGAATGAAGTCATGTCATAAGTTGCAGAGTCTTACGTGAGTCTGTATTATCACATGTATCATGACTATGTACATACTGAGAATACTGAAAGATGTTGCATGATGAGACCATAAAAAGATTGCTTTCAAGGTATTGATATCATTAAGGGTTGAAATTAAGAAGATGAATATTAAGTGAAATTAGAATTTCACATGCATTAGCAATTGTAGCCAAAGGAAAGTCATATTATAGCTAGATAAGAATCAAATAGGAGATCTAGCTAACTTGGCAAAAAAATTCTCTATAAACAACTGACCTTAAGGTTATGTAGTTTTGTAAGGATTTCATGTTACNTTGATCAGCTAATATGTTTTATATTTATCCACATTATTGATCTCTAAACTTACTTCTCCAACATTCCAGAAACTCAGATTATTCTAATTTTCTTTCTGCTTCCTCTTGAAGTTCTAGGATGAATCAAAGACCCTGTTTTAGAGGGTATTCTGTGTTTCTTAATTACTACAATTTGTAACCTCTCTTCAGTTACATCCCTGTGGATTCTATCCTTTGCTCTCTCATCTTCTGATACTTGATTTAGTCTCCAGTTTACTACTTAACTTTTTGTAAAGATTGTGTTATTAATTCTGCTATGTTCTGTGGGTTATGTTGTCTTGAACATTACATCAGTTATCATCAACTGGAGACAGAGATATTTATCCAGTACCTGTTACCTTATTCTACTTTCTTGATGTGTAAGAACTTTCCCATAAAACTCAAATTTTCAAATGATATATGAATAATCCTATGAAATTTCAGAATTTTTCTAATTATATATGAATGAATGTCAAGTTATATTTGATATTTTATTCAAGTTATATATTAATTAAATGTTATATTAAATTTCTTCAAACAGGAAACTACTTCTTGGAGAGGGGAGGTAGACAGCACTGTGCTGTGCAGATCCTTAGTGCCACCTGTGAAGGGAAGCATGTCTCTCTAAGGCTAATCAAATCCATTAGCTTTTATGTTCCCCTCAATCAAGTACCTAAAAGGCTAGACTTCATGTAATGTATAGATTTTTGTCTAATTTTTTTGTATGTTGTCAGGAAAATATAGTTTCCTGCATATGCCTTCTATATATTAACATCAATGTGATTTCATCTTCACACTCTTCTTTATTGAAGGAACTTTAAAAGAAGCCCAAAACACATCTGCCATTAGGCTGTTGGAAATAATTCTTAATGATGAGAAAAGCATACAAGGACAGAGAAAGTTGGATGCAAAAGCTTAAAGATAAGGTGAACTTTGGAAATGGTTGATTATCTTCCTGTAGAGTTGTTTTACCATACAATGGGTTAACTAGGTGAGGAGGGAAGGGGGTTGTGGGCTTTCTAGAAAGGAGGAATCTTGCTTTATATTTGAGTTACTGTAGGGGCAAGTGTTGAGACCTCTGACTTTTTAGGAGGATCAGAGCCAAACTGTTTGAAGAAAAGTAGTTGCAGAAATTCTTCCATATGCTTCTTGACATGTCTTGGATAATATGGATGACTTCCTGACTTGAACAGGAGTGCCATTAATAATGTGTCAGTCTCCTCTAGGAGACAACTAACTTTTTAAAAGCTGGTAACTTCAGATCAGCAGAGGTCGTTTTCATCTTGTGTAGTTTCTGTGTGCTCACTGCTATAGTTAATTGTTCTTTCAGATCCTTTTTTTTTTACCCTAAGAGTTCTTTTGAACCAATTAGATTCTCCTTATGAGCAATGACTTTGCAATGGTGTCTTGTTTTGCTTTCCTAATCTATCTTTGCATTACAATTGCTTGGCTTATCAGTGCCTTTGATGAAGAGAAAAAACACAATTAAGTTTAGAAAGGGCAGGAGCACTAATTCAACTCCAGCAAAAGAGGAAAGGATAATTAATGTTTTCCTTTGATTCACAGTAAAAAAACCCAAATTTCATACACTAAAGGACAGTACAATGCCTTTACCTTATGCTTAGATGGTAAGAGAGTTATACCAAATATCTGCATATAAAGGCAGATAGTACAGTGAAGGCTTGCCTGCTGCAGTTCTTAAGGCTGATTCTTTCTTTCTGTTATTAATAAATGATACAATATGTCTAACACACAATTTCTTCAGTATAATGGTGATACCAAACCATGTTCTCTCATAGTTTCATGGCAACAGATCTTTTTTTCAGTGCAGTGTTCTAGCCTATGATTGGTAGGGGCTGGGTGGAGACATGACATGTTTTCAGTAACACTTTCAAACTGAAGCACTTTTTCCTTTTTATTTTTTCCCCCCCAATATTTCCATTTTTATTACATCTGTGCTGTTAACAGGAAAGGAATATATGGAGTCTGCATATAAAGAATTAAAAAAAGTAAGTGGAAATAAATGAAAGAAAAAAAATGTTTTATCAGGTTTGTCAGTTTGTCAGGTACTTTTCCTAATAGAGAGAAGTCTTGTAAAATAAATATCAGAGATAGAATCTATCCACCAACAGTGAAAGTAATCAAGCATGAGTGGAACAAGCAGTAATCTGAAACAAGAAGATTAAAGTGGAGAGAGTAACCTCAGGATAGGAAAGGCAACTGGTGAGAACAGAAATTACACAGTTAAATGAAAGCACTTTTAATGAATAATACAGGAACTAGTGCAGGATTAAAATGCTATTAAATACTGAAGTAAATATCTTTAGATGGATTTAGATACAATTTGTTATGGTGACAGATACAGTTTAATTCCTATGTGTAAACTTTTGCTGATATCTGCTGCTGAAAAATATGTTACCAGTCCAGTAAATCCATATTTATTAACAAATAGATTCCTTTGTATACCTTTCGTCCTTTAGTTTTCATGTGAGATGTTTTTACACCTGTTGTAAGCTGAATACTGTGATATTTTACTGGTTTATCTCAAACAATAGCCAAAATCTCAAGCATAATGTGTGGGGTTTGAGGTTTTTTTAACAAATCTGCCCATCTCTGCAAGCTTGTGTTTGGCAAACTTTTCACTGAGAACTAGTGCTCAGGTGCAGTGTTGTTTGCTGGGAAAACATGTCCTGTCCCATGGAAAAGGCTTGCCTGTAGGAATTGTTTTACATAGATTTTTAAAATCTGTCTATCTAGGCACCATGCAACACAGAAGTCTTGACAAGGACTAACCTGTACTGTTCTTCTCTGGGATGAATGAGTTTTCTTCCACTGCTTATATATGCCTGTGCATTTGGACAAGCATCCACACATGTACCAGCTACAAAATTTTCATTTAAGATCTCCACACTGGAAAAGCACAGGAGCCTCCATGGGATCAGGAGACTGGAACATCATACATACAAGGAAAAGCTGTGGGAACTGGGGCTGTTTAGTCTGGAGAAGAGGAAACTGAGGGGAGATCTTATTAACATTCATAAATATCTAAATGGTAGGTGTCAGGAGGTTGGGACACCTTTTTTTTTGTGTTGTATTTAGCAACAGGACAAGGGGTAATGGGATGAAGCTGAAATACAAAAAGTTCCACTTAAATATAAGAAAAAACTATATGTGACCTGATCTAAGTGAACTTGCTTCTGCAGGGGGTTGGACTAGATGATCTCTAAAGGTCTCTTATAACCCCTACCATTCTATGAAATTAGCTTTCTGTGCATGGCATCTAAAGCCTGGTTTTCCTCTTAATATATTCTATGATTTGTTGCAAACAGCGATTCTGGATATTGCTGTATCTATATTGAGAGATCTCTTCTGTCTCAAGTGGATGACCAGTTCTTCATTTTTCAATGAGTTACATACATAAGAAACTTGCTATTTTGAATGCTTCATTTTAGAGTAATTCCTGATTAATATTTTTTTTTTCTAATTTTGTATTTTAGTGGGCAAAGCAGTGTGAATTTCAAGTGGGAAACTGGAAACTTTGATTACAAGCCTGGAAGACCAATATTAAACCTAAAACTATGGGAAAAGTCTTCCCATGGTCACAAATCTTGCCTACAGGCCTATGATTAATAGCAAAATACTGATTTTTATCATTTAAAAGCACATGCTCTTTCCTCTCTAGTTATCATTTTAGTTGTGGGAAGGGTGTGCTTTTAAAGTGACTCTTCCAGTCACGGCCACTTAACTGCATCGTCACTCTGCTGAGTGAACAGATTCTCACTTTGGTCTCCCAATCTATTTATGATTTGTTTTTCACAAACTAAGAGGTTTTATGAATATTCTGTTACAAATTATAAACCAGGTAGGAGCAGGTTTCTATAACCAAATGGCTTAACAAGAGTTTGGCCAGCTCCCAACCCTACCTCACCTGAACACCTTTCCTAAATGATTTTTTTGCTGAAGGAGCTCTTTTGGCCTTTAGCTAGTGGGAGATGTTTGTGCTTAAAATTAATTCTCATCCCTATGTGAATTTAGATAGTGCTGACACAAGAGTGGTGGTCATTGGTTTCATTTTAGCTTGATTTGATCCAGAAAGTAGAAAGCAAGACCTGCTATTTTTACACTGAGGTCAAGCAAGTCTGTGCTCTCTGTAGTTCACAATAATATATGAAGGAAGATAAAGCTGGCAAGTGAAGGTCAGAGGATTTACAATCACCTAGAAAAATCTTTTTTAATTCATTCCTGTAAAAGTTCAGGCAGCAGTTGCTTACAAAGTTGTTACAAGACAACATGGTCGTAATAGCCTTACCTGAATTGTTCGGGCAAAAGATACATTTGAGGCTTAGTGTGTTTAGGTAGAACTCTAAAGATAGCTGGATATTATGCTAGAGGAGAAGGAAGAATTTATTGAATTTAGCATTAAGTATATATAGCTAGAAATCTGTAATATGTTTTCCAATTTCCTTTGCTTGTAAGTTAAATCCTTCAGATGCGTTATAGCTAGGAAGAGACATACTTTGAAGTACAGGTAATACTTTACTATGATCAGGCAGCAGTATTTGCCTGTGAACAGTTACAGAATAATATTCAGTGTCTTCACATGTGATCTCATGAAGCTAGTCTTCATTAATAGCTTTTCATTCTACTAATTTCCTAGTAACATTTTCACTAAGTACAGAGATGTGATAGGACAGCTCACATGACTAGAGCAAAGCCGTGAATGACTATATGCTACTTAGGAAAGACAGGCAAATGAGGCAAGGGGATGGAGTTGCTCTCTATGTGAGAGAACAATTAGAGTGCATTGAGCTCTGCCTGGGCACGGATAAGTGTTTATTGATGAGATTTAAGGGGCAGGGTAATGTAGGTGATGATGCTATGGAAGTTTACTACAGGCCACTTGACCAGGAAGAGAAAGTGCATGAGGCCTTCTACAAACGGTTGAGAGCTGCCTCACAATCACAGTCCCTGGTCCTCATGGGGGTCTTCAACTATCCTGATATTTTCTGGCAAAGCCACACAGCCAAGCACACGCAGTCCAGAAGGTTCCTACAGAATGTTGGTGAGAACTTCCTGTCACAATGGTTAACAAGGAGAGGTGTGCTGCTGGACCTTGTGCTGATAAATAAAGAAGGTCTAGTTGGGGATGTGAAGGCTGTAGGCAACCCTGGCTGCAGTGACCGTGAGAAGGTGGAGTTCAAGGTGCTCTGTAGAAGAAGAAGAGACTTCTTGGCATCCTGGGATGCACCAAGAAGAGTGTGTCCAGCAGGTTGAGGGAGATTCTCCTCCCCCTCTCCTCTGCCCTGATGAGGCCTCATCTGGAGTGTTGGGCTCCCCAGCTCCAGAGGGGCAGAGAACTTAGGGAGAGAGTCCAGCACACTGCTGCCAAGATGATCAAGGGACTGGAGCATCTTCCTTATGAGGAAAGGCTGCCGGAATTGGAACTGAAGGAGATGGAGGAAGTACCTCATTAATACTTAAAATTATTTAAAAGATGTGTGTCAAGAGAATGGGACAACACTTTTTTTCTCTGGTGTCCAATGACAGGACTAGAGGTAATTGACAAAAGCTAGAACACAAAAAGTTCCACTTAAACAGTGGGAAAACTACTTTACTGTGAAGGTGATGGAGCCCTGGCATAGGCTGCCCAGGAAGGATGTGGAGTCTCATTCTCTGGAGGTTTTCAAAACACTCCTGGACAAATCCCTGTGTGATCTAATCTAAGTGAATCTACTTTAGCAGGGGAGTTGGACTAGATGATCTTTAGAGGTCCCTTCCAACCACTAGCATTCTGTGATTTCATAATTTTTATATTAATATTTAATTGTTTTCAGTATTTAAGGTCTTCATGTTAGCTTATTTTCTGTTCAGATATGACACTGTAATATAGTATCTTTAAACATTACATGCAAGCTACCTATTAGTAGCCACATATTTTTCTCATTTTCAATGTGTGTCTTAGCTGTGAAGTTCAAAAGTGAGTTGACAATAGAGGCCAAATAAATCAGAATGATTAATAGTGTGATGAAAGTTTTAAGTAGTGTGATCTTTTAGATGAACACTTTGAAGCAATGACTTATGATCCTTTTGTCCTTTCCAAAGTGGAGAAGGATAGGCTTAATAAGCAAAGGATAAGACCAACAAAGATGCAAAAGTCCAGATGGAAACTTTGTGGTCACGTACTTGTGAGTGAACTTAACAGCTTACTGCATATCAGCTTCACCAGATCATCTTTTTGGATTTTTTCTACAGTTCCTACAGACAAGTTTTGCTTATGAACATTTCACTTTTGTGGGACCTCTGAAGGCTCTTGCATTATATCGTCACATAGTCAACCTTGTAACTATAAATATTGTCTAATCAAAAGGAAGCAGAGTTTCCTGAAAATATTTGGAAAAATGCTCATGTAAAAAGATGGTACCCATAAAGGGGCTTGATCCACAAATTCACAGTACAAAGATGGCTAAATGCCATTTGACTTGTTTTCAAACCATACTGCATTAGACAAATATGGCAGTGCTGCCAAAATTAATTAATGCTGTTTCACAGAGCTTCTCTTAGACCTAAAAAAGGCAAAGTCAGACACCTTTGTAGAACATGGCACTTTCCCGTAGCTGCTACTTCTTCCTTGCGTAGTGCAGAGATGAACTGCTGCCAAATTTCAGTGTTTGTATATATTCAGAACATGCTGAAATCATGAGAGGGTAAGAAATCTGAAGCCTATTGGTGTTTATAGTTAAAATGATTTAGATTGGTAAAACCAATTTGAGTTAAGGTCATGGAAGTTCTTTTACAAATGTTTAATTTACTTATACTGCAGTTTGATTTCATTTAGGCTCTGTTAATAAGGAATTTATTTGAGTAGGCTGATTTCCTGTTAGTTTTTATAGCACTTTAAAGTTCTACTTTTAGCTAAACTCTTAAGATTTACTTCTTCAGAAAGCGTATAACTCTTTAAAGAGTGGACTTTGAATAATGCAGTCTTAACCCATTCCCACGTCAGATGAATTAGCCAAGACATGCCCTCTGACACTAGCCAGTGGAAAAAAAAAAAAAAAAAATTTAGCCATGGAAGTATGCCCATATATATTTAAAAATTAACAAGACAGTGGCACATCTGAGACAGCACTGTTCTTAGTACTCTTGAACAGTAAATCTCTGTGTGTCAGAATGTCAACATAGGGATATTGCTACCTACTATGTATTTCTTCCCACAGAGACAGCAAGAAACGAGCTTTTTTGCTTGTTGAGTTTCCAGCAGGTATATGAAGTTGTGCTTTCAGTACAGAAATATTGGTTAAGAGGCATAGTCAAGAACTTGTGCTCAAAACCAATTCTGTGAACACATATGACAGATGTTCCCCTGTCAGGCTCTCCCTACAGACTATCTGCTGGGCTAGCATGCTGCACACCCACATGCTAGCTGTGTGCTTGCCCTGTGTCTAGTTCAAGGTAGCAGGGGCTATAGATGACTAGTTTATTAGTTGAGTAGGCAATACCACCACTGACTTTTTTCAAACTTCCAGTCAGTGATGTGATTGAAATCTAATGGCCAAGCCCAAATTAATGACGAGCAATAAAGGAACTATGCATAAACTTTCACATAAGAGGGAAGGCCTTACTACTTAATCTGTTAGCTGACAAATAGTCAAGTGAATGATACTCAGTATTTCAACTCCCAACACTGTATTTCTTTCCTCATCTGATTTGGTGCTTCATTACTTTTCTGTGTCAAATGGCAGGCTGAACCTGTATGTGTTGTTAGAAGGGAATGATGGTTTTGGGTTTAGGAAAGAAAGGTAGTGAGGCAGCAAATACAGGTCTGAGCTGAAAGAAAGGTAGAAAAGATGAGAGTAGGAAAAACAATTTGTAATGAGAAAGAAACATGATAGTGACCTTACCTTCAAAAAAAAAAATAGGAAACAGTACAAATGAAAGCAATAAATTCAGTATTGTTTACTCAATTTTATGTAATAGTAAGTGATCAAAAATCTTACACAAATAGAAGGAATAATGAATAACCTGTCCTCAAAATACTTGTTTTAAACCTGTCTTCTTTCTATTACAAAAGACCTAGTCTCCAGTAAATAGTCTAGTCATTATGTGAGCATAATGTCACAGCATTTTTGTCATATGTTTTATTTTTTAATTAATATTTAAAACCTACATTTTTATTTATAGTCATGGATTTTCATTTCAGTTTTGCATGATCATGGAAGGCTGAGTTTTCAGAATATCCTTGATTTTGTAATGCAGCTTCTTCTAGGTACCTTATCATAGAATCATAGAACCATAGAATAGTAGGGGGTGGAAGGGACCTTTAGAGATCATCTAGTGCAACCCCTCTGCAGAAGCAGGTTCACCTAGATCAGGTCGCATAGGAACACATCCAGGTGGGTCTTGAGGACCTCCAAGGAAGGAGACTCCACACCCTCCCTGGGCAGCCTGGGCCAGGGCTCCATCACCCTCGTAGTAAAATATTTTTCTTATGTTTAAATGCAATTTTTTGTGTTCCAGTTTCATCTCATTACCCCTTGTCCTGTTGCTAGATACAATAGAAAAGAATGTCTCAGACTCCTGATATGCACCATTTATATACATATGTATTTTAGTTATGAATAGCAGAATCCTTTGCTAGTAATTCCTGTCTTCCTTTTGCTAGTACTTCCTGTATCCACATCCCTTCTGTTCTGCTACCTCCTTTTCTAAATTTAAGAGCGGAGGAAAGCTAGAAGAGCACTCACTGATTAGGATAGTGACAGCTTCTCTATGCATGTCCTAATTTTAGTTCCCAAAATTATTGTGCCACAACCTAGTACTGAGCTGCAAGTTTTATTAGACTTCCTATTAACATGCCAAGATCTTGTCTGTAGTTGTTGGCCATTGATTTGGAACACATCAGTGCGTATGAACCCTCTTTTATGTATGATCTTAGCATTGCATGTTCCATGGTGACAGATAGTCGCATTCCGACGTTTTCACAACACCCTAAATATGTGGATAAAGTGGATGAAACTTTTATTCATTGACAGTTGTTTAAAAGAAAAGACTTGAGTGGAAGAAACTCAGATCAGTGTGTCATTGTGAATCCTGAAGCAGAGTGATGATGGCACTAGAGCAGTGGAAAAATTAATGAAATGCAGAAATACTGTGCTGACTTTACAGGTGGGTGTGATTTTTTTCCCACCCAAGTTGACCTTAACAATACTTCTGTAAAAATGAGTGGCAAAGAGCTTTGATAGGGTGTAATCAGAATCCTTGGAAGGTTGCTGCTTGTCCCTGATATCATCATGGTCCTGTTCAGACTACTGACGTCTTACCAGCAGAAAAGTGTTAGAACATATGGCTGCTGCCCAGATACTGGAAAGCTTGAGCTCTTCTAGGCAATGTAGTCTAACAACCTTTTTGTCATTTAATTATTAATGAGTTGACACATACTGTCCATCCTTGGGAGTATTTTAAACAGAAAACTTTGGATTTCTCCTTTTTACAAAGCAATCATTAAACAGCACCAAAAAAGAAGTGAGATTATAAAACAAACTTCAGTGTCTCTGAGCATGTTTTTTTGTGCTCTCCTATGAGGACAAATTTTAAGGGAGATCTTATACTGTCTAACATGTATAAAACCTTTGATTAATTTCAAGACTAATAAGAAACATCTCAGTTAGTACATGAAAGGTATTCCTCTGAGAAAACCATAAATATTTTGACCTGGTTTGTGTTTTAGAGTCAACGTATACCCTTTGAATTAAAACCATTTTTTTTTAGTTGCTGAATATTGGATTTGAATAGTTTAGAAAACTCCAAGGTTACTGTAAGTCCTCCAGACAGTATATGGTATTTTTACAGATACTGACTGTTGTACCTGGATTGTATACCAATCATTCACAGGTTTAGGGAAGTTTTTGCTTTTTAATTATTTTTTATAATGGTTAAAATTCTGAAGTTTTTATAAAACTGAGTCTATATAAACATACATTTTTCTGTATAAAAATTATAATTTCATGCCTCAGACGTTTTTACAAATAATTTTTTAACCTAATTCACTGTTAAAATGTATTTCATTTCTGATTTGGGTTTTTTTTTCTCATAACAGCACATACATTTTTAATGGCTGAATTTAAGATCTGAGTGTAACTTTTTCACAGATAGACACAAAAAAGTATAACTGCATGAAGGTCATCTGAACTCAACTAATGCTGTTTACCGATGCCTGCTTAAGTTAATTACAATACCCTTCATATAAATTTAAGAACACGGAAATACGTTCTTAAAAGTCTTCCAGATAGGATACTCTAACATAATCTATGGCTTGGTAGATGGAGAGCATTGGATGTCATCTACCTTGACTTCAGCAAGGCTTTTGACACTGTCACCCAGGACATCCTCATCAGAAAGCTCAGGCAGTGTGGCTTGGATGAGTGGACAGTGAGGTGGATAGAGAGCTGGCTGAATGAATGACAGAGCCCAGAAGGTAGTGATCAATGTCACAGAATCCAGTTGGAGGACTGTGGCCAGTGGAGTTCCACAGGGATCAGTTCTGGGGCCAATCTTGTTCAACGTCTTCAGCATGACCTGGATGAGGGGACAGAGTGTACCCTCAGCAAGTTGGCTGATGACGCCAAACTGAGAGGAGTGGCTGATTCCCCAGAAGGCTGTGCTGCCATTCAGTGGGATCTCAGCTAGCTTGAGATTTGGGCAGAGAGGAACCTCATGAGGTTCAACAAGGACAAGTGCGGAGTCCTGCACCTGGGAAGGAACAACCTCATGCACCAGCACAGGCTGGTGATTGACCTGCTGGAGAGCAGCTCTGCAGAGACAGACCTAGGTGTCCTGATTGATGATAAACTAACCATGAGCCAGCAATGTGCGCTCGTGGCCAAGAAGGCCAATGGCATCCTGGGATGCATCAAGAAGAGTGTGGTCAGCAGAGAGGTTCTCCTTCCCTTCTACTCTGCCCTAGTGAGGCCTCATCTGGAGTACCATAACCTGGTCTGGACACCCGTGTTCAACAGTGAGACAGTTGAGGGCAGAAGGCTGCCAAGATGATAAGAAGACTGGAACATCTCTCTTATGAGGAAAGGCTACAAGACTTGGGGCTGCTTAGCCTGGAGTGGAAAAAACTGAGAGAGGGTCATGTTAACACTTACAATACTTAAAGGGTGGCTGTCAAGAGGATGGAGTCTTTTCTTCTGTAGTGCCCAATGACAGGACAAGCTGGAACACAGTAAGTTCCACTTGGCCATGAGGGAAAACTTGTTTCCTGTGAATGTGAGGGAGTCCTGGCACAGGCTGCCCAGGGAGGGTGTGGAGTCTCCTTCCTTGGAGGTTTTCAAAACTCACTTGGACACATTTCTGTGATCTGATCAAGGTGAAGCTGCTTAACAGAGGGATTGGACTAGATGAGTTTTAGAAGTCACTTCTGACCCCTAGCATCGTGAGATTCTGTAATTCTATCTAATGTCATATAGGTTTCCACTATATGTATAGCTAAAAATGCTGTTTCTAACATACAAGCAAAATAATCTTGCTGCAAATTAAATGCTATTCCTCATATCCTTTTCCTGAAAGCCCAATAGACTTGAGGAGAAGCTCATACCCACATTCTTGACTTCCTGATACTGAAAGATTGCTTCCTTATTTTCTATCTTTTTTTCTCTTTGTAGTTCTTTCTCTTTTCTCCAGCTAGACAGTGTTTCCAGCATGCGCTGGTTTTGTGCTTCCCTCAAGCTCTGTAGATTGTTGATATCATCATTAAAAAATTATGCCCAAAACTGAAGATAATATTCAAGGTAAGGTGGCACCGTACAGAATATGTTTCAGAATGAGTTTTTTGGGTCTCTTTGAGCTTCATTTACATGTGATGGTCCGTGTACCACACATGGTCTGTGTGTCTGTAAAAGCAGCAGCATCTTGGGCTCTGATTGACTGACTTAAACAAAAAAAAACAAAAAACAACAATCAGAGTTTTCTTTTGTCCTTTTCTTAAGTAAACAACAAGAATTCTGTCGAAGTGTTATTGCTTCTTCTGTGAGTAGTGACCATCACCTATGTTCACTGCTGTTGACCTTCACAGAAGAAGCTGTTTACACTAAGTCTTGAAAAAATGAGGCTTGTGCAGACCTCACAGGATCACTTAGTTCATGCTTGGAGGATCAATTCCTCAGTTATTCTAGAGAAATTTTTGCCTAAGTTTTTTTTTAGAAACCTCCTGTGAGGGACTTCAAATAACCTCATTAGGAAGTCTGTTTCAGTATTCACCAAGGTTCCTTTTACCTTTTTTTCTCTCTTCCTATGTCATGCTTCAGTTTAGTACTTTCCCAATTCACTATAGAGACATGGAACATCTCTTTGCATCAAACAGCACATTTCTCTTTAGTGTTTTCTAAGGCAGCAAAAAAGCCTTTAAGTAAAGGATTGTGTCTCAAGTAGGATTTCTGATGGTGTTTTCTCTTGAAATGTTTTCTACTTTCTCATTTAGTCTTTTGAAAGATCTGTTGGAAAATAGAATTCTATGTATTATTGGAAGATGCTGATGGCTGCACCTGGATATCCAAATTGACTGTTGCTTTCTTCTTCGCTTGCAGCCTTTGAAAAGATTATGCGCTGGGTTTTAATAGGTGCAGAAGAGAAATAATGATGCATAGAGCACATGTTATATATTGATATTGCTTCTTTTGATGCCATGTCTGTGTAAGCTATTCTATTTCTCCATCCTTTCCCTGGTGAATATCTACTATTCTTCTCATTTGCATCCTTTGTTACAGCTTCCAGTTTTCAACAAACACAAAGAACCTTGTCATTTTTCTATTCCTGCTGGCCTATGTGATTTTGTTAATGCTTTCTGATGTGCACTGAGTGTAACATCTTGAGAACAAAGGTGAAACCTGGTTTGTGGGCAAAACTTAGGTTCTATCTTAGGCTCATATTTAGAAAAAAAACCAAAAAGCTGAAAGAATTGGAGCAGCTGTGTACCCTTCACTACTCCAAAACTCTGCATTTCTTCTTGATATCTTCAAATACACTATAACTAGATTAGCTGCAGGGTATTTACAGCTATCCTGTGTTGGAAAGGAAAGAGTAGGATGTGTTTCTCGGGTGGTATTTTTTTGGATTTGGTGTTTAAAACATTTTTTATGGCCTTATGCAACAGTTGTTTCGTTACGTTTAGAGCATATAACCATTAGAGGTTATATAACCATATCCTTTCCTGTTATTTTGGAGGTGTTAAAATGTCAATACTGCTGAAGCCTGGCTGAGGAAAAAGCTATTTTCTGGAAGAAGTAAAGAGTGACTGTTAGGTTTTTATCTGTCATGTTTTGTCACTGAATTCTGTCTCTGAAGAATAGTTGGCCTATTTTCAATACCACAAGATCAGCCACCACTCAAAAGACATATTGAAAAAGATACAACTGAATGCAGTTACATTCAGTTACACCAGATAATATCAATTACAATTTTTACTAACTTAGATTCAATTTATTCTTTCATCTTAAAATGAGTATTGCATTATTATTTGTCCACTAAGCATATTATATTGGTCAGATACTCAGTGAGTTGTATTTTGTTTTAGTTACATTGGGAGAAATTTAAGTCTTTGTTCAGATATAACTGAACACATTTTTCTGTAGCTTAGTAAATGTAGCATATATTCACAATGAGTTTTTTGCCTGTGCAGTATGGAATTCTGGCTTCAATCTTGTTTTCAGTTTACTAGCTTGTTGTTGATGTAAATCCTGACAGCTCTCTCCAGACATAATTAGAAAATTAGTTCACAAATAGGCCTTGTGATGAAATACATAATTGTATGTGAAATGTAGAAACTTTGATACCGAAAAAAAAAAGATGTTTTGATTCTGTCACTCTAGTAGCTACCCTTGTAAAATTGGAAGCTGCTTGTTAAGCACTTGACCCAGTGTGGTAGACGAAGGACCATAGTCCCACCCAGCTGCTCACTCGCTACTTGCCTTAGTGTGTAGGGGAGAAAACATCAAGACGGGGAGATCACTTACCAATTGCCATCTTACACAAAGCAGCTTCAGATTGAGAAATATTATTTTAATTTATTGTCAATTAAAAGGGCACCTCCTTTTCTCCTGCTCGACCTTGATGTTGCCTCTGCTGTTTCTTACATTTTTGTTCCCTCTTCCTTCCTCTCTCTAGAATTTTTTGCCTTTTCTTAAATATGCTTTCACAGAGGCACCACCAACATGGTCAATGGGCTTGGCTGTGTCCTGCAGTGGTTCTATTTCAGAGTGTTGGATGTAGTGGTAACTCACTGTGATGGGCACATAGCACGGCACAGACCCCTCTCACCAGCACTGGAACACACAACCATATACACACAGAAGATGAAGTGAAGTACATTGTGCAAAATACTATATTTGCAGGAGCTAGAAGATACCTCTTGAGACCACACTCCAAATTTAAATATTACCTCCTAGTGCAATATTTTTTCACTTGATGGATTCAAAAGTAATAAATAACTGTCTAGCTACTGGACTGAGCATATAGACATGGTGATATTTTCACCCTTTCAGTTTCTGGTGGAAGGAAATTCCACCTACATGCTGAGTGGAATTTATTTTTTTTTTTTTTTAAACAATAAAAGTTTGCACAGCTTTTAAGTGAGAGAAAAGAAACCTTTTCTGTTTATGAAAGTATGCTTGATTCTGTGCTTAAAAGTAAAGTAACTCTTATTTTTCCTCACTGTACATATTGTAAATTGATTTAGATATTTTCATACTTCATGTAAATTTACATCCAGTTATGAGCATACTGTTAGCAGTGGGATTGGTATGACTGCGGTTTTCTCCACCAACATCATTCCTAGTAATCCTAGTAGGGCTAATTACTACCTATAAGGCACTTTGTAAGCCTCTTTTTAGAAATTCTTTTAAGATATTTTTAATAGCTTAAGCTAATTGTTCTTAATAAGTGTAACAATTTATGAAGCTCTCTTCTCAATTGAGATGGACCTCTACTTTGCACTTCCTCTTCTGGAAGACAGAGCAAGACCTCATTTGTCTCATTCAGATAATTAAAACATCCATGGTCTGACTGGTTTTTGGCTGAGAAACTTGGAGAGAGCACATTGAAGTCAGCAGCACTTGCATCTCAACCATGTATTTTTCAAGCCTGTTGTCCTCTACTGCCAGGGTCTGCAGACACAGCAGCTGCTAGTCATTCCTGCAGAGCTGCCTGCCAAGGTGAATGGTGTGGTGAAAGAGGAGAGCCATGAGTGGCAGATGCTTGAAAAAACAGAGTAGCAATAGGATTACAGAAGCAGGTCTCACCCTGTGACATGTAGTTGGCAGATGTGTTTTATGTCATAGATATATTGTACATAGCATGTTACATGCTCTTTAAGCTACTTCAGTGATCCGTACAAATTTATGCTCCTTGCTCTGAAACTGACTGTTTTGTTGGGAGAAATGAAAACCGTATGGGATATGTTGCTACTTACCCATTGCATAAGGAATAACCTGTGGGAACTGTATATGCCACAAATGTTGTATGGTTTCTGCGTTTATGAGACTCCTCTTTGCTTAGATAATTGATTTTTGGGAGAGTGATTGGTTATCATGCTTGTTGGGTATCATGGGTATTTGACAGTAAAGCATATGTGATTATTCATGCACTGGAGGTTGAGTAAAAAAGAACCACACAAACCCACATGTAATCTATCTCGTTCCTCTTACAGTGATGCTATATATAATGTATTGGAATTTTATGGGTAAAGTACCATAATTGCAAAGCTCCTATATGTATATGTATACATTTAGGATTCTGGAAGGTCGCCTTCTGGAAAAGAAGGAATATAAAAGAGGGTCACGTGTATTTCCTTTACCTTTGAATCTCTTATGCTTACTGATACTGCCATAAAATCAGCAGCTCTTTCTTTGTGCTTCCTTACCACATTAGCTATCTTGTTATAGTCAAACACTTCAGTAGACCTGAATTGTGTGGCAACCTGAAAAGGTTAGGAAGGTGAAAAGGTTAGGATATAACCTAGTCTTTTAGAAACTGAAATGTAACCAATGCAGAAAAGCATCTGATTATATAAAGATTAGATTCCCTTGAAACAAATCTGGATGAAACAGTCCAACTAATGACTGTTTTTTGGGACTTAAGAGTAATCAGTTCAGAAAAGTAAAAGAAGCAGTGGGGAGAAAATCCACGATTAATTTGTTGCCACAGTCTCTGAAAAAGAAATAAAATATTTTGAAATGTGTGTTAAGAGTACATTTTTGCCTCTGTCCTTGTTGGATACTGACACCACTGAAAGTTAGATCCAGAGGAAGTTCAGTTTTCTTAATTTTTAAACCCAAACAAATTGTGGCTAAAGAGAACATTCGGTGATAAATTCAGGCAGATGTTGCCCTGAATACTCTTGTTCTGTTTATGAATTGGGTAAACCAAGAATAACAGATTTGCCTTCAATCTTGAAAACTCTCTTGGAAATAAACTGAATAATATGCCAGTGTTTTCACTCTTTTCTAGAATCTATTTTTAGTGAGCCTGTTTATTATGCTGTTCTTGGGTTTTTTTTTTGCGAAGACTCTTGTATACAAGCTAAAGACCTTTATATCTTCTCTACTGTAACATATATGGGTTTATATTATTCAGATATGTTTACATAATGTGCAGTAAATGTTAATCTGGCTAAGCAGTATTTTACCCTCTTCTTGCCTTTTTCTTAATGCTATATTCCTTGGTACTTGACTCTTAATCTTTAACATCCTTACTTGTTCAATTCCTCCAACCTTTTCTTTTTTAAAATTCTTGGCATCTTGTGTTCTACACCTTTATTGTTAAGAGTCAAGTAAAAAAAATAGAAAATATGCTTTGTAGATGAGTCGGTCCTACACTTTTAAACTCGTAGACACAAATAGCCCCATATTGAACTCAGGTTCCCGAATTCAGTGAGTTGTTATCTCTGCAATATAGCCACAGTTGACAGTTCGGTATGTTTAATTTCCATGATTTCCAGTGAATGTTGTGTGTCATGTACTTATCAATAGAAATGATTCCTCTGATATAACTTGAGTTCCATGAATGCCTGTTAAAAATCCTTTTTAGAGGAAGCATCTGGTATGTTAGAGTCTGTTTTGGTCATCACTTCATATGATCCCAATAGACTGCTTCTGTGATGACAAATGGCGGTCTTTTGATTTGCACTTTCCTGATATTATCTGATTTGTGCATTTAATGAATGTGTTCCTGTTCCATTGTAATTAGTGTGCAATTTATTAAAAAAAAGAAAAGAAAATAACCCCCAAACCACAACAGCTGGCTTTTCTCTCTTCTCCTAGCTAATACATGCAGCAAGCTCTACCTGTGTTTAAATTGTTTAGGGTGGTTTGTTGCCTTTTATGTTCTGTGTAGCATATATCTGACTCTAATGCTTAATTTTCTGAGCAAAACTGAGCTTCTATATTATAAGATTTTACTATTTTATAGTAGTCTGTGTATCAAATAATGTACTGTAATACTCAGGTTAAGATTTCAGAATGTACCTTAGCTACAGACTTTTCTGTCAGAATGCTTGCAATAGCAGATTTCAGCCAGGAGTTTCTAGCTTTAGCACAAAAATATGATGTCATCTCGTAATAGGATACTCAACTGTGAAATTACATAATTTACTGTAAAAGCACAGCTAGACTATTTGGTTATTTTGGCTGCTGGCCTCAGACAGTTATATTCAGACAGAAGAAACTTTATTCACTTCAGAAGTTTCACTGTTACAGTCCAAAAAATGTGTTTTATCTTCTGTCAGACTGTGGCCATTCTGTTTGCTCTTGTCTTTATAAATCCCTGACCTGGATATTTTGTGATAGTTCTTCAGCAAAATTTAAGAAATTACTATGATTGAGAACAGCTTGATGTTTTCAGCGTTTCCTGAGTTAACAGGTAACATTCACAAAGATACAGTTAACATTCATCAAAACTGGTACATGGAAAACAGAAACTGTCAGTCAGATTGGATTGCATCCCTTTGTGAGATTCAGGTTTGATAATAAACATAAATTGTGTAGAACTAATGATTTTTTTTTTTTTACTGTTTAATACTGTTTGGCATAATTTTTTCTTAGTAGCATTGTATGTTGTGAAGACAGTATGTGTTACAGCCATTAAGATGCAATTAACAAAATGTCAAATCCTCAGAAATATTCCTCAACTGGGAAAGATATTCTTCAGTTATTTCTAAGGAATTGCATTTTCGGCTAGACCTGACACAGATTTTGAAAAGCACAAGTGCAAGACAGATCAGAAGATAGTACAGTGATGGCAAATCTGACAAGTGTGTGCTTTTAACCAAGGCAAATTGAAGAGTGGGTGCTGCAGGAACATAGAAAGGAAACTGGTCCTATAAAATGTGATGGAAGGCTTTTTGTCCCTAAAAACAGCTTCATACACGATTCAGGGAGCAGAGCAGAAAACACTGAACCTGAGCTCACAGAGTGGCCATCAGAGTTTGAAAAATCCTTGAAAATGAAAACGTAAATAGAAAGGAGGTGGATTTACTTCTACCAAGAAAACCTGTGGATGTCACCCGATGGTGCATAACATCTGCATTTTAAAAAATGATAATGATTCAAAAGAGAACCAAAAAACTCCAGGAGTCAGTGAAAATGTCAATAAGGGTGAGCAAAGGAGTTAAGTGGTTTAGCTTATAGGAAAGATATGGAGACATAACTGGATTACTTGAACTCAGAAGTTAAAAAATTACTGGTACTAGAAGGTTTTTCTTCTTAGCAAAATAAACAGAAGAAAAACAAAGGGCTTGATGTTGCAAGTAGACAAATACAAACTGAAAATTTTGCAGCGTTAAAGGAAATATGTTTAATTCCTGGATCAACAGCTGAGACACATAGCAAATACTCTTCCCTCTGTGCCAATCTTGGGCCAGCCGGGATTGAGATAACGCACTGAATCCTACCAAGCCCACTCAGGTTTGCTGACCTTCAGATTTTGTCTGTTTCTTGCTCACGTGCTCACACACTCAGCAGATGGTGTTCTAACCTTCTGCTTCTCACACTTGGAACAAGGCGTCCTGTAATGTTGCCTCATTTGTGCACAATCACTCTTCTAACCTGAAGGTCAGTTTACATTTTTGCTAACCACCAGTTCTTTATTCCTACACCTTTGATGCCTTTACATCAGAGCATGCCTTTTGGAAAGCTACTTCTTTGCCAAAGATAATATATAGAATTTAATACCAGGCTTAACTAGGAGATATGTAAGTGCTTGAGTTTTTTTAAGCTTGACTGTGTACTCTTAATGGATGTTCTGGTCTATTAGTGCATGAAAATGGATTACCCTTTTTTGCTTACTTGCTGCCAAGTTGCTCCTGGATGTGTTACCTAGTTAAATTGCATTTCTGGTATTTTTCTGCAATGAAATGAAGAAAGTGGAAAAGGCACAGGGCCTCCAAAAATTATGGCAAACAGGAGAGCATTCCTCATACTCTAGAAAATGATAATACAGTGCTAGCACCAAGACAAAATGAACCAAGAGGGAGTGTGCGACTAACTCAGCAAGTTTGGTGTGATGGTGGGCCAGGTGATCAACTTATAAAGGAAAAATCTTTAAGAATTAGACTGAGTTCTCACTAACGGTGATTTAAAAAAGGCAGATAACTACTGATATTTTTGCTTGTAGGAATAAAGAGGGTAATAATTGTAACAACAACTGAGGGAGCATATTAAACAAGTCAGCTATGCTATTGTAACTTCCTGGTGGGCTAATATGATAACATAATTAAAATCAAAAAAAAGGCTGAAAACCACCAACACAAAGGAGAAAAAATGACCAGATTGGCACTTGAAACACGAGGCAACTATTGTTTCATCAGAATAAAGCAAATATGGCCTTGAGAGGTCTGCAGCTTTGCAAATGAGACCCAAACAGGTGAAGTAACATATAAGAGAAAACCTAGAGCAAGATCTTTGTGTGTGTGGCTGTGATCACCCAAATGAAGAGCAGCCACACAGTGGGGAGTTCTTCAGTTACAGCAGTAAATCTGGTTTTGTATCTGGACCTTCTGTAAGTGTCTTGCCCTGAGTTTATGGACAGCAGCTGACATCCATCTTGTTCTGTTCACTGTTCCCACTAAAAGCTGCAAAATGCTTAGAGGAGGAACGTGAAGGTACAGTGAGCAACAAAGTTAAAAGGCAGTAAAAAAAAAAAAAAAAAAAATTGAAGGTGTGCGGTAAAGTTCAGCGTTTCTGTTTCAGGTAGTCAGGAAAGCTACAAACTAGTGCACTGTCTGGAATATGAGAGGCATCCAGTAAAGGATAAAAATGGATGCTGAGTAGCAAAGATGTTTTCAGTCATTAAATAAACCTGAAACCCCAAACCCTTAGTATTTTGAGAGCATACTGATCCAAACTGGAATAAGTGCATTCCTTACAGAGGAATTCATTTGAATTAATGAGATTGCTTTATTTTTGCAGTGTCTTTTTTGTTAAAAAGCATTTTACCAGACCCAGGTCCAAATGATCTACAGTTCAGAAAATACACAACAGCTCATGTGAAGCAAAGAAGGAATTGTATATAAGCCACATATATGAATTGTGCTAAGCCACATAAATACCGATGTCATACCTTTCTCAAAACCCATGTGGAAAATAGAGAAGTCTAGCAATTGCCAGATATTCATACTGATATTATTTCATCTCAGAATTTCTTCATTGGTTTCCATGCCACACGCAGAGAGAAACATGTCAGTTTGAATACATCTGGAAGTGAGAATCTGTGGGGTTTGCTTGTCTGTGCAGATAGCAGGTCTGCAAGGAGATTGGTGGTCACTGTTGTATGTGCATTTTACTTAAAGAGCCTTACATTTGCTATTACTTTAAGTGATGTTTTGGAGCATTTGGACACTGTGGCTGGGTTTGTAGGGAAATTTAAATTCCTTTAGGTATCCTTTCAGTAACCATGCTCAAAACCCCTGTGATGAGACCACACCTTGAATACTGTGTCCAGTTTTAGGCCCCTCTCTACAAGAAGGACATTGAGATGGTGGAGAGGATCCAGAGGCAAGCTACCAAGCTAGTAGAGGATTTGGAGCACATCTCATATGAGGAAAGGCTGGCGTATCTGGAGCTGTTTAGCCTGGAGAAAAGAAGGCTCATGGGGAGACCTTATCACTCTCTACAACTACTTGAGAAGAAGTTTTAGTGATGATTGGTCTGTTCTTCCTGGTAACAAGCAACAGAACAGGAGGAAGTGGCCTCAAGTTGCGCCAGGCGAGGTTCAACCTGGATTTTGGCAGGAATTTCTTTACTGAAAGCGTTGTCAGGCATTGGAATGGGCTGCCCAGGGAGGTAGTGGAGTCACCATCCCTGGAGGTGTTTAAGAGACAGTAGTATATCCTTTGAGGACCACATAATGGTTATAGTTTGAATTAAGGAACAAACACATATCAGAAAAAAGGAAGCAGGTTTTGCTCACAATGTCTAAAACTATATTTTGTTTTAAAACTTGCTAATCTCAATTACTGTTTAAAACTGTGAAAGAAATTATGTATTTCCTAAAGATTCAGAATCTTCAAATATCATGAGTTAAAGGCAAAAAACACAGAAATATCTTGCTTCATCAATCCAGTCTTTCTAAGGAGAAAGTTCCAAGAGGACACAGTTTGAACTGTTTTTTCCCTGACTGTAAATCCAGAAAATTCTCTTTGAGAACAGGAACATAAACCTTTCTACCATTTTCTTTATGAAATTGAGGCAACAAGGGGTAAAACTATTCTCTTATTTTGGTGATTAAATACCTCATTATGATCAGGTTCACAGATGCTGGCAGTTCAGATTCTGGGGTTATATATTGTAGTGGAGAACTTGATGATGGAAGTGCTGTATGTGAAAAGAGATTAAATTGTGTGGACCAGTGAAATTAAATATCAAATCTAAGTTTATGCTAGTCGAGAAACAAGAAGTGTTTACTTTTTAGATACCTGTGCTGAACCTCACTACATACTATTAGAGTTATTTCTGAATTTGCCTTTAAAAACTAAAGAGATTATTGATCAAAAAATACTAGTGAGTTAAAGTTTTCAGATTGTTTTATTTCTTCAAATATTAGCTTGGAAAAGAAAATTAAGCAAAGCTCTTAAGTATCCTAGAATTTTCCATCATCTAGTTATTTTTCTGTAAATTGGTTTGGTTTTTGTTTTGTTTGTTTGTTTGTTTAATTTTGACTTGTACTTCTTTGTAATAATATTCACAGGTTGTTTTATTTGATGAATCTTAAGATATTAAGAATGAAGACAAAAACCTGTTTTCTGTGGAAGACTAGAACAGTAGTGAGTTCATAGTTCTTATACTATCTAGAGGAAAAATATTTGAAAGGAATTCTAACAGCCTAAATATAATTTTATTATTTATATGTATATATATACAGATTAAATTGCTGCTATATTTATAATTTCTGTACTGTGTATACACTTAGAAAATGAAAAAATATGACATTTTGCTTTTCATATTTCTGAGAAATATACAAAGTTCAAAAATAGATAGATATTCGGCCCAGCTATATTCTGAAAACAAAACATCTTATCTGTCAAAACTAAGGAGATTTAGCACTATTTTTACAGCCTACTCTGTTTTCTGGGAGCCAAGTACATAAATTCTTCTGAATGTCTTTGCTGTTGCTGTTGTCCTCCTGCATTTCTTTCTCTGACTACTCAACTGAAAATAGCAAACATTTAACTATTGTTTCAATCTCTGTTCTAGGTGTCTGTCTTTCCTTCCTTTTTCTCTCTCTCCCTCTCTTCATCCCTTTCTCCCTCTTGTCCCCTTCCTGCTTCCCATGTCTACCTCCCTGCCTTGTATTTCTGTTTTCTCTCTGTCTGTCCCTCCCATATGTGAAATGTTGCCCTTGCTCTCCTCATTGACAGTACCTTTCTTCAATTCAGCTTGCTGCCACGTACCTGGTTTTGCATATTGCCTGTCAAAACTTAGGCACATAAAGCTAATTTGACAAGCCAGTGACAGAATTTGGTTATATGCTCCTGTCATTTGAGTATCATTGGTTAACCCAGATTTGAAATCTGAGACAGTATATTTTATATGTATATCCTTAATGTTAAAAGATTTCATGAGACCCAGGAGCAATTGTTTCTTTTTTTATAGTGATCAAAATTTATCGTGAGGTTTTTTTTTTCTGTTTTGAAAACACAGAACCTCGTTTCCTTATATGACTTCAGAAGATGGTAAAACACCAACATATTGGCTGAATCAACAGTCAGCCTTTGGTCTTTGAGAAAATTAAAAATGTGTTTCTCTACTCCTGAATAATCCCTTTGCAGGTTTCATTGGTTATGAGCTCTCTCTAAAGCTTGTATGAATACATTCTTGGAACACTGAAGTCAGACTAATTTTTCTGTCTTTCAAAAATAGTGCTCTGTATGGTAAAAAAGGCAGGTAAAAGGTGCAGTTAAATGATAAAATAATGTATGCCCATGTCTCCTGTAAATACTGTGATTTATATATTCATGAAAGAAAGAATTAGAAATACATAAGCCACAAGTATGAGCAGTGAAACTGAAAGCTGAACACTTCTGGTATACAAAAGAAATTCTGTTCTCTCCCTCTACCTATGCACTTCTTCTTCCTTGTATTTAGTTGTTTTTAACTATATGTAAATGACCTGCTAAAACCCACAAATATTTAAGTCATTTGGAGTGAAAGCACTGCAATACCAGAAAACTACCTCCATCTTTCATTCCCTTGGGATTCATTACTCCTTTCCATACTGCAAATTTTGCATGGGAAGGATGTTTTGTTTGGTGACCACTTTTCAATCCTAAAGGCATGTCAATATAGACAAGCAAGCAAAAGTTTAAACAACACAAATTTAGACAAGAAGCAAGGCACAATGCTTAGTAACTAAGGTAACTGTTGAAACAATTTTTTTAGTAGGTATGAAGCTTTTTCTCTCCAAATCTTTAAGATTGACAGTCTTTCAGAAGATGTTACTGAATCAGAATTTTAAGGTTGTTTGAGGAATTTCAGCNTTTCTTCAAATATTAGCTTGGAAAAGAAAATTAAGCAAAGCTCTTAAGTATCCTAGAATTTTCCATCATCTAGTTATTTTTCTGTAAATTGGTTTGGTTTTTGTTTTGTTTGTTTGTTTGTTTAATTTTGACTTGTACTTCTTTGTAATAATATTCACAGGTTGTTTTATTTGATGAATCTTAAGATATTAAGAATGAAGACAAAAACCTGTTTTCTGTGGAAGACTAGAACAGTAGTGAGTTCATAGTTCTTATACTATCTAGAGGAAAAATATTTGAAAGGAATTCTAACAGCCTAAATATAATTTTATTATTTATATGTATATATATACAGATTAAATTGCTGCTATATTTATAATTTCTGTACTGTGTATACACTTAGAAAATGAAAAAATATGACATTTTGCTTTTCATATTTCTGAGAAATATACAAAGTTCAAAAATAGATAGATATTCGGCCCAGCTATATTCTGAAAACAAAACATCTTATCTGTCAAAACTAAGGAGATTTAGCACTATTTTTACAGCCTACTCTGTTTTCTGGGAGCCAAGTACATAAATTCTTCTGAATGTCTTTGCTGTTGCTGTTGTCCTCCTGCATTTCTTTCTCTGACTACTCAACTGAAAATAGCAAACATTTAACTATTGTTTCAATCTCTGTTCTAGGTGTCTGTCTTTCCTTCCTTTTTCTCTCTCTCCCTCTCTTCATCCCTTTCTCCCTCTTGTCCCCTTCCTGCTTCCCATGTCTACCTCCCTGCCTTGTATTTCTGTTTTCTCTCTGTCTGTCCCTCCCATATGTGAAATGTTGCCCTTGCTCTCCTCATTGACAGTACCTTTCTTCAATTCAGCTTGCTGCCACGTACCTGGTTTTGCATATTGCCTGTCAAAACTTAGGCACATAAAGCTAATTTGACAAGCCAGTGACAGAATTTGGTTATATGCTCCTGTCATTTGAGTATCATTGGTTAACCCAGATTTGAAATCTGAGACAGTATATTTTATATGTATATCCTTAATGTTAAAAGATTTCATGAGACCCAGGAGCAATTGTTTCTTTTTTTATAGTGATCAAAATTTATCGTGAGGTTTTTTTTTTCTGTTTTGAAAACACAGAACCTCGTTTCCTTATATGACTTCAGAAGATGGTAAAACACCAACATATTGGCTGAATCAACAGTCAGCCTTTGGTCTTTGAGAAAATTAAAAATGTGTTTCTCTACTCCTGAATAATCCCTTTGCAGGTTTCATTGGTTATGAGCTCTCTCTAAAGCTTGTATGAATACATTCTTGGAACACTGAAGTCAGACTAATTTTTCTGTCTTTCAAAAATAGTGCTCTGTATGGTAAAAAAGGCAGGTAAAAGGTGCAGTTAAATGATAAAATAATGTATGCCCATGTCTCCTGTAAATACTGTGATTTATATATTCATGAAAGAAAGAATTAGAAATACATAAGCCACAAGTATGAGCAGTGAAACTGAAAGCTGAACACTTCTGGTATACAAAAGAAATTCTGTTCTCTCCCTCTACCTATGCACTTCTTCTTCCTTGTATTTAGTTGTTTTTAACTATATGTAAATGACCTGCTAAAACCCACAAATATTTAAGTCATTTGGAGTGAAAGCACTGCAATACCAGAAAACTACCTCCATCTTTCATTCCCTTGGGATTCATTACTCCTTTCCATACTGCAAATTTTGCATGGGAAGGATGTTTTGTTTGGTGACCACTTTTCAATCCTAAAGGCATGTCAATATAGACAAGCAAGCAAAAGTTTAAACAACACAAATTTAGACAAGAAGCAAGGCACAATGCTTAGTAACTAAGGTAACTGTTGAAACAATTTTTTTAGTAGGTATGAAGCTTTTTCTCTCCAAATCTTTAAGATTGACAGTCTTTCAGAAGATGTTACTGAATCAGAATTTTAAGGTTGTTTGAGGAATTTCAGCAGAAAATATTGTAGAATATGTAATATAGAAAGTCAAGGTAGATTATCATCATGATGCTTGCTGGCCTCAATATCTGTGAGCCTATTAGAGTGAGAGACGATAAGGAGCTGCTGAAGACTTGATTAGGCTATTCAAGATACCATCTTAACAAGATTCAGAAAAGTGGTTCCTGGATCCATTTCCACAGTTGATTGTGAAATATATTCTCATATCTTTCCTTTGAGGTGCCCCATGGCTTCATCACGTTCTTCAGCATATGTTTGAAAACTGGCAGCATTGCTTTGTTCTCACTCCACTCACAGGAAACTGTCAATGATTTTGATGGCTGAGGATATCGTTAGAGCTGGCCTTGGAGCCACACAGGGAGAATTAGCTAGGACAACGCCAAATCCACCGTTCCAAAAAAAGAGCTATTTTCTTAAATATTGTTGGACAAATTGACCTAGAGAGAATGTATGAATTTGGTTTATGCCAAATGCTGCAAATGTACGGTGAAAGAATGTCCAGGTGTTTAGTATGCTTCATACCGTTGGCTTGTAGAGCTTTCTACCACATTAGAAAGCTCTCATTAATTTCTGGTGATAACAGACAGATTTCCTCTGCTTTTTAACAAGTTTTTCCATAATACCGAGTATGTATCTGTTTATTTATTCTAAGTATGTCAATTCTGGCGTATTAAATGAGCTCTGAAATTCTGTTGTGTTGGGGAGATCCTCTTAATGAAAAATTACTAACCTTGGAGAGAGAAAAAAAAAACCCATCAACCAAGAGCTGGTTGCAATTGATTGCCTCTGTCCTTTTTTAGGGCTTCATTTCATCATTTTATGCATAATTGCGTGCTTCTCTCTGTTTCTGATTTTATCTCTTTAAAGTTCTATCTTTGATCAAGTTACAGTAATTGCAGAATATTGAAGAGATTATTTAAGGTTCTCTCTGGAGGAATGTAGAAAAGAAAGAAATGCATAGTTCTATATAGTACTCAAGGAAGCTGTAAGATTACCTACACTCTGCTGGGCATCATCTTAAAATAATAGCTACTGTTATAAACTTAACACATGTCTTGGCAATGTAAATTGTCCTATCTCTGCTGTGCAACATGCCAAGGATTTATGTTGTAACTCTGCAGCAATGGTTATACATGATTATGTCTTAAATCTAAGGGTCTAAGAATAGGGTGATCAGCTAAACAATTTCAGTTTTATTATTTTGAGTAAAAGCATCTTATACAAGGCACACATAGAAGGAAGGTTTTCATAGACACATCAATATGACCCTGCCTGGAGAACTACGTCTCTGGTTGCCCCACAGCATAAGGAGATGGAGCTGTGGGAGAGAGTTCAGAGGAAGGCTATGAGGATGATTAGAGGGCTGGAGTATCTCTCCTGTGAAGACAGGCCAAGAGAGTTGGGATTGTTTCGCCTGGAAAAGAGAAGGCTCTGAGGAGATCTTCTAGTAGTGTTCCAGTACCTAAAGAAGGCTTACAAGAAAGATGGACAGGAGTTTTTTACAAGTCCGTGTAGTGATAGAAGAGGTAATGTCTTCGAACTGAAAGGGGGCAGATTTAGACTAGATATTAGGAAGTAATTCTTCTCTATGAGGGTGGTGAGTCACTGGAACAGGTCTCCCAAAGAGGTTGTGGATGCCTCATGCCTGGAAGTGTTCAGGCCAGGTTGGAAGAGGTTTCGAGCAACCTGTTCTAATGGAAGGTGTCCCTACCCATGGCAAGGAGGTTGGACTAAATGATCTTTGAGGTCCTTACCAACACAAACCATTATATGAGTCTAAGATGATTTTTTTGTTGGGAGGGGGGAGTTGGGGCACCTGACACACTTCTAGGATTTCATCAATATGTTGATGATGCTAGTATGCAGTCAAAATTAGTGTGCATTTGGCAAAGACATTCAACGGTGAAACCAGCTGAAAACTTGCCTGTGTTAGATAGTGTGGGACTATGGAGCTTATGATTCTCCCTTTCTATACATATGTACAGTCCTTTGTAAGTAAAGTAAGAAATGTTTTAAAGCCATTTACAAACTTTATGTGTGATAAACACAGCTACACAGCTACACATAAGAATGTGAGTTGTCAGGCCAGAAAGATCAGACACATCACTTACACTTAGCAGCTGGTAGATTTTGTCATTTCCATTGCTTAGGCAACAATTAGCAAAGAACACAACAGCAGGTTTTATATACACATAAAAATACCTTTGTATCTGGCTTATTGGTCTACAGGCCCTCGGAAATAAGATTGTAAAAGGTGACGGGAATAAATGGTTCTTCTGCAAGCAACAGGAGACTCCATTGCTGCAGTTCATAATCTTGTGTGATAGGTGGTGCAGCTGGCTTAGAGGTCATCTCTGTACTCCCAGCTCTCTTGCAGGGTTCTCACTTAAATTAATGAAGGCTGGATTATTTGAGCTGCAAATTGGGTGGGAAATGGACAGATGGATGGAGCTGGTCCCATGCCGAGCTGGCTCAGGGCAGGCAGGGTGCATTTGCTCCAGTGCCTTCTTCACAGATACAGCTTTGTGGCTCCCAAGTGGAGAAGTGGTACAGCTGCTTCAGAGCAATGCCGCACTTGGGCTGATAAACCTGCAGCAGGCAGCACATAGGCTCACACAGCAGCATACCTACACAACACCACAGTCAATCTGTTCCCATTCCTGTCTAATATTGTGCCATATGTTGCATCCCAACATCACAGAAAATGCCTTTCTCCTTTCTCCCCATTACTCAAGATAACAAAGTTGCACTATCATTTTATCCATTTTCTGTACAAAAATCCTTGGCTTAAGTGGTGATTTAAGTGTGTCAGGAAGACCAGGTCATAGTATAGAAGGAGGTTCCAAAATCTACGTGATACTGACACCTGAACAGTAATTTAAGGGAACTGTGGAAGTTGGAGCTGCAGAAGGGCTCAAGATGACAAGCAGCCGTGGTTGCTTCAGCTCTGATTCTTAGAATGTCTGCTTTCGTTGTGCTAAAGAAAGAAGAGTGATTGAGGAATAACTTGAGCTAACTGCTTCAGTAAAGCCCTCATCCTGACTTAACAGGACTGAATGAGGTAAATTTGCTTGATAAATGGTTTCTTTTTTGAAGACTTCCTAGTGCTGTAACTGGTATGAAAGCATGATCTTAATCTAAAACTAAAATCAAGCACAACAAACTACAGTTTTGCTAGTTTTCCTTGTTGAGGATTACAATGAACAGGATAATAATTTAGTTAAAATAATCCACGTGTTCTTGGTCAGTGATGTACTTCTGCTTGTGCAGTCTGTCAGTTCCTAGAGAAGGATCTTCTCATTTGTTTCTATTTTCTAATAAAATCACTTCAGCTGTCACAAGGTGGTTAGCAAGTTCTTATATTTCACAGTGATTTAGATGTAAATTAGATGCAGCTGCTGTTCACAAAGGAAGGTAGCATATTGGTTTTGCTGACTTCCATCATTATTATTATATCAGTGTGGCTATCTCTAGGTGAAATGTAAAACATGCCTTTTTGGGGGTACAGTGTGATCCTATTTGTATCAGCTTGTTGGAAAGTTACATGCATTCTTAAAGGAATCTGGATTGATACACATATTAGCCTGTGACAACATTACTGCATTTCTGCAGGCTTTGTACAGTTTTGTTTATACTAGTAAGTCACCACTGAAATGTAGTTTTTCCTTGGCAATTGCTCTCGGAGCGGAAACGATTTATGAGCCGTAGTGATAAATGTTTGTGTTTTTATACACTCAATTTGGTTGGAAATGTCTCACACATGTAGAAAAGCCAGGGGTTTAAAAAAAAAAAATACTGGAAAATATTTCATCTGTTAAAGCAACCATGCTAATTTAACTAATCCTGATGATCAGTTTTAAGGAGTTAACTGCACCGTTTTTCTAAATTTTATAAATTTCACATACGTAACCTCCTAACTGTGAATTTCAAACTGAATCAACTGTATTTTTTCTTTAATGTTGCTGTGTTTATGACTGCTTAAACACTTGTGCCATTTAGACAGGGCTATGTTAAAGCTTCAGAATGTTTGTAACAGGACCCAGATTACATTTTATTGACTTTACAAATGCTACCCCATTGATTCCCAAAGGACAGTGCTCCCTGTTCCTCTTTATGTGCAGAATTATGTCAAAATCAGAACAAGTCTGTCCAAGTTTGAACTGGGAATGATGTTAATTGTATCTTAGTGTTTACATTAAAAAGTGAAAAGTGCAGAATTTTTCAGAGACATTCAGATAGAGTTTGTAGATTTGCAGAGAGAACTATAATGTAATTCTGGACAAGCTTTATGTGAAGTGAGAACTGAATTATGGACACTGAATTATGTGTATTGTTTCTTCTTAGTAACAAAACTGTTTTTACAATGAGCTGATAAAATATAGGTGCTGGTAAAAGGAACTGCAGTTACAGTTCTCACTCTGTGCAGTTTCTTAGTTATTTATGATGATATGCCCTATCTGTGCTGTCTTTCAAAGATGCATCATCACTTTCAGAAGGAAAGTGAAGTTATTTGTATTCCTCACTATAGACAGTAAGTAAATATAGAGAGATGGATATCTTGCTAAAAAAGGGAAATAAATCAGTAATTAAACTGCACAGATGGAATGAAGATAATTAAAATATATGTAAAAATTGACTTTACAAGCCATAAAAAGAAACCCATCTGTTTTAAAAGAAAATATAACCAAGTATAAAATCAGTCTGACTTGTAATTTTTTTCATAGCTCTTGAACATCTGTGCAAAGCACTTTACTAGTGTAAATGATTTTGTTTTTGCTTTTATCAGCAAATATTTCATTCATATGAGTAGAAGGCTATAAATACAATGCACACATTGCCGAGCCTGCAAACGTAAATTGGACAGGTTTGTCACAGGCCTTCTGCAGCTCTGCTTTAGGGCTTTTACTAGTGCAAGTTTCTCTCTTCATGTCACAACCTGATGGAAGATCATAGAAACAGTCTGTAAAATCACACCTTCTGAAGAAAACATTATGTAGGAATTCATTCTGCAAAAGAGTTTATTGCACTACCTTCCCTTTTAAACTTTGAATATATTTACACAGCAACACCACATTGGCCATTGCCTTTCATATTTTAATTTTTTTTATTAAATTTAAATTTTCAAGGTTTTAAATTTTCTGGTCCATAATCCAAAGAAGTACCCTTCATTTTTTTTTTAAACTTGTCAGATTATGGGGTTTTCTTTTACATTTTTAGCATAGTTCAAATATGTGGTAACATCTCCAAGAAAGATCCCAGAACTATGTATGTAGTGCCCGTATTCCAATTCTGAAGTTCCCAGTGTGCCTCTGGCTAGGTAAGAACTTAGCTGGAATCCAAACTGACTTGTCTCAAAAAATGAGGGGAGATAAATTTTAAAGTTAAGTATTATCTGCAGTATCATGTCCAGAGAAAGTAGTTCTTTGGCAAAAGAACTTGTTTAAAATACAGTGTTTTCTGCAACTGAAAATCTGAAGGAGGATTTTAAAATATAAAACTTTTTTTTTTCTTTTACTAGCCAAAAATATAAAAAAATATTGGCTAATCTCATCCAAACAGACAGCAGCAGTTTCCTCAAAAATTAATTAATTTTTCTAATGGAGGGAAATAAATAATGGATTTTCCTATCAACATTTTTCATGTTCATGTTTTCAATGTTCATGTGAAAGGAACATTAGATTGATTTGTATTGATTCTCTTAACAGGGAAAAAATATCTTATGTCTGTGGTTAAAAGGTGTCGGAAAATAATGTAAAAAGAGATAAATTTATATAAATAAATTATAATTAATAAATAATTATAATTATATAAGTAAATTATAGAAATCAAATAATGAAAAAGGAATGGTAAAAATTACAATATATTAAGTCTTAAGCAATTTTTTATATCTTTATACCATGAAATTAGTACTCAATTGTAAATACAGCCACAAACCTAAGAAGTGAACTTATTTATCAAGCACAGATACTGTAACAATAGAAGTGATGGGGAATTTTCGATGAATCAGAATGCATCATGTAAAGATCCCTGGGTTTTTAATCTAAGACATTGGTTTGTCTTTGCTTTAATCAGCAGAAGGAGAACTCAGCTTCTTGGCAGAAGGCCAAGGTTGCCTCTTCTACAGAGTGTATACTATTACACAGTGTAGTCTGCTCTACTATTAACTGCAACTGTGTTGCTGTTAATTTCAGACTGTGTAAATCTTCCTGGAAAAGAATTTTATTTTCTTTATTTTTAATTTTGTCAGACTTGTACTGCTTGACAAGATGTTTTCAATTTCTTTTTTTTTTAAATGTTGCTGTCCTTTGGTGAACAAGATTAGGGAAACTGTATTGCTTATCTGTATTTAGGAAAACATAAAGGCTCCTTATTGATATATTGCTTCATATTTGTGCTTGGTAGAAAATGAATGGGCTAATGACCGAGGTGCAAAGGTATACTTACCATCGCTGTGAAATCTGCCTCCAAACATTCTGTGAGTTTGGGGCTCTCCAAGAGTATTGTCTACTGGAAGGATATTTTGCCATCTGACAGTTTGTGCCTACAGGCAAAAAAACCAAACAAAACACTAGTTACTCTTTATCCCACCAAAGTATGCCAATGCACTGACTCAAGGAGAAATAGAAACATCAAAACCTCATGGGAAAGATAGGAAAGGAACGAGAGAGTGGAGGCTGCAGCTGGTAGAGGAGCACTGTCCAGGCTCCTATCCAAGGCTTTAAGGAGAAATTACCCTAGGAGCAATCACAGGCACTGACCGGAACAGAAACAGAAGAACTTGTAAGTTTTAGATCATGCATCTTGTGGAGCCAACAGCAGTTCTCATTTCTATACTACTTTCTGTTCAGAAATAGCAAAAAATAGACTGGATATTTTTTTTTTTTCTAATTGGCCTTCGTTAATTCCAAGGATGAAGCCTGCGCTGAGGATATAGGAGACCAAACTAATTCAATAGTAGGAGCCAAGAGTCAAAATGGCTACTTCTGGCCCAGAGCCTTTGTACTCTGAACTATCTGACCATCTAGCAGTAGGTTACCATGTCCCATACCTTTGATCTTGAACTTTCTTTTTAAGCCCAAAATTGAACAATTATTTATGTAGTATGGATAGGATAATGGCTACTTGCTTTTAGTTTTTGTTTCTTGGCAAGAAAAAGGAAAATTGCATGCAGAATTTAGTAAAGAATAGAAGCATTTAAATCTACTCAAAAAGTGGGGAAGGTCAGACTTAGTCCTTTCCTTATGTCAATGCTTTTGATTATTTCAAAGAGAAAAGGTGTGTAAGGAGACATTATACTGTTTGTTAGATCTACTTGAAAACAGGTAGGAAAGTAGAACTTGGGTATACAAATTTGGCATTCTTCAAACCTGCCAAACAGCATTAATTTTCAATTAAATTCATAATACTTGAAAAGAACTAACTTGACACTTCTTTATGTGAAATCGCTTAGATCATCTGAGGGAAAACTGCAGTGAATGGGAGGAAGTGTTGACAGGGTTGGAAAGGTGAAGTCATTTATTCCAATGTAGGTGATCCTTTTGCTTGCAGAACATTGGAAGTGAATTGCATTTCGGTCCTTTAAAAATACAACCACTTGGCATTTTTTCTAAAGGGCTCTGTGTTTCCTAACTTCTGAACCTTATTTTGCAAACTTAGTTGTTGTAAATTTGAGTTGTAATTTGTGTAGTGTTTCTGGGAAGTACATATTTTAGTTAATTGTATTTCCAAATGCATATTTTCATTCTTAGCAACTTTGTTCACTTGGAGAATTTTGTTGAATTTGGGGAAAATTGTTGAATTTATAATCCATCTTTGGAAGCTAAATTTGTAAGTAATAGACAGAGCTTTGAGGGTGTTTACATGCTTATTGTAATTCTCAAGTGGCTGTCAGCTTTAGAAAAATAGGGTTGGTATCATCACATTTAAAGTTTTCTGAAAATCAGTTCAATTATGATAAACAGCCTTTAGTTTCTGAAATGGTGACTTCTGGGTCATTTTCACTGATCTTAAGTTGGAAAGTTACTCTTGCATTTCACTGACATCTTTCATAGCTTTTATAAAAACAACTGTGTAGTGCTTATTTGAAATAACAATAAACATCTGTTTTGTAACAACTAGACATAGAAGGATGAGTAGGTGTATTGCTTATACATACAATGCAATAAGCATGTACAAAATGTTTTCAAAGACTAATGAAAACACTATACTAACAGTTCTGTGTATTACTACTTCTGTGTTTGCTTCTCTCTTCCAACTCTTTGCCCCTCCACCAGCCAGAAAAGAAGAAAGAAAGCAAAAAGGACAAAGAACCCTCCTCTTCCAGCTTCCTCTTCTTAAAACGTGATTGTGGAGGCATCTAATTGGCTCAGCCCCAGAAGTGGGTCTGACTCAGAGCTGCGGAGAGTTTTGAGCAACTTTTTACAGTAGCTATCTTTACAGCCCCTTCTCAATTACCTGAAATGGCTCCATACAAAACTATGACAGCTCTGTAACTGTGTGATGCATCCCAGTTTTGCCTTCTCTTCCAAGTCTTGCATGGGCTGGATTTACAGGAGAGAAACTGATGAAAATTCACTGATTATGATTCTGAATTTATTTTATACAAAAAATAATTTCATGTCATTATGTGTTAAGGCTTTTAATATTATAATTTTATGTGTCAGTAAGGAATTACTTAGTAGACATACCTCTTGGAAGGAGAAGAAAGACTAGCTAATATTTCTACATTTTTGTAAGCTGAATGAGAGAAGGAATAAGTTTGTAAAATGGGAAAAAAAGTTTTTTTCAGGTTGATTCAATATATGAATTTATTCAATATATAAATTTGTTGATGCAACCTATGTGCTTACTAATTATGTAAGTAAAGAAAGGTCCTTTGGGTTAGATGGGATTTTTCCTTGTTGTGATGTTGAGCTGTTCTATGTCACCAGTGTAACTATAATTCAGACTAAGAATTATATCACTGAAATTCTAAATGTTACCAAATATGTATATTTAGACTCCCTTTTGAAAGAAACTCATGCTTATGATACCTGTAAGGAAAAATTGTGGATAGATCGTCTAAATGTTAAGGAACTTACCTGACACTAAAGAGGAAAGACCAAAACTGATTTGCCAATTGAAGATAGCTGAATCTTCTGCTTGCTTGCTAAAGTCTTTCAGCAAACAGTAAGTTTAGCATGTTCACAATAATATGTGTCTAATTCCTAGTCTTAGTGCATTTTTGCTTACTAACAAAAGTTCCAATACATTATTTCTTTGTTCATTTTGGATAAGATTTGTGAACTGCGTGTCAGTGAGTCTGTTGCCACATTGTATTATATAGTTTTTCTCAGAAGGCAAATTATACTTGGTTTGGGAACCATATAGATTTTCTCGATATTCATTTTATTAAAAATAAATGTAACATGTCCCATAGAAATAGTCTCATCGCTATATAGTTCTAGTATCGTTCTTTCAAGGTATTATAACACTTTACAGTGAGACAGTAGAGAATTAAAATTAAATATTACTTTTTGGTTGTTTTTTACTCTTTCCCCTGCTCTCTTCTGCCCTATGTCCTCCATTCAGAACACAAATCAAGCCAACCAACAATTTAATAAAAACAAAGGCCAACTCTTTTCTGAATGATTTAGGTCAATTATATTGATAAAATCTGAAGTATTTTTTGGGTTTTTTTCTAAATAGTTTTCACCAGGAATATGCTTCTCTTGAGTATTTCTCCAAATATACTAATCCTGGCTATTTGTTGTACTCCATTGCACATTCCTATCTGTCATTTTTTTGGTTTTGTTTTGTTCCAAAATCTTTATGGTAAGCATTTATAGAATTTCTTTTTGTATATTTTATTGTTACGAGACATATGGGAAAAAGTAGAATGATATGATATAAAGTTGTGAAAGACACAGTGCCTATAGATTACTAATACTTTAATGAGTCAATTGTTAGGCTAGATATGCTTTTGTGGTTTCTAAGAAAATGGCTAGAGTTTACTGAAGATTGAACGAATGTGAAAGTCTTTTATTACCTGGAAAAAATCAGTTTTAATTCTATGACTTGAAATAGAAATTGCCATTAAGGAAGCTAATACCACTCATAACACAAATCTTCAAATGTGCATTAATAACATTTTCAGCCATAACGACAAATATGCAGCAGTATAAAGGGCATCTTAAATTAACACTCTGTAGCTGTAAGACTTTTTGTTAGTCAGCAGCACTTCCCAATTCAGAATTCCAACAATGATATGTCTTGTTAAGGATATTTTACAATACTGAGAGGATGAAGAGTCACCGTTCAATACATCTCCAGTCCCCATGAAGCATATAACTCAGTAGGCTTGGATTTTGTTTATTTTTAGTGTAGGACTAATTCTCAGTCTAATATATTCATGTTAATTAATGCTATCTTTTCATCTCATCCAGTCAGGAAACACAACTATGCCTGTGGAAAAGTATAATGACAATATAATTAGAATTTCTTCTAAGAAAGCCATTGTAACAGACATCCTGCCATGCTTATGTTATTTTAATTGGATGTTTAGCTCAAGGGTGGTTCATAATTTATCGTAAACTTTAATGTTAATAGAATCAGCTGGAAGGAAGCTATATTTAATCTCTTTAATTACACCATATGAAGTAAAATCTTAATTCGAACATCTATTTTTTCATTTTACTGACAAAGCAAGAAGTGAAAACTAAGTTGACAAGGAGTTTGTGCTGTTCACTTCCTCAGCTGAGTAATGACTCGGTGTCGTCTAAGCATAGGAAAATTAAATCAAAAAGAGGTGAAATCTGGCCTATCATGCGGACTATCAGTAAGCAGACTGCTGAGTAGCTTTTATGTCAAAGGAATGGAGAAGTGTAACAGAAAGTCAGTCACCATACTGATTTTGCTTGTTGTTTCTTTGGGAGAACTCTGACTTTTTGTGTGCTCTAATTCAGCCTGTAATTCTGCTGCAGTGACTTCTGTGAAAATATTTCTAGGTCTGCAAGCCACAAGAAACAGGTTCCAGTCATTCTCAAATTTTGTAGAGGTTTCTATAGATTTTATATTTAACTTTATTGTAGGAAGGAAGTATTTAATTGGCAGAGATAGAGAGTCTTGGTCCATACTAGGGAGGTTCTTCTGATTCTTCTGTTTTAATAATTAGCATGAGAGTTGAAATATATTTCAGTATTTCTGAGATGAGGGGTTGATTGTTTTGTTGTTTATTGTTTTATTGTCTGAAGGTATGAATATCATGTTTTCCCTATGTTACTATCATGTGATGTACGTGAAAGTGGTCAAATTCTCATTTTTTAGTAAATACATTTCTCTGGGAAGAGTTACTAGTGCTACATTCTGTGGAGTTAATCTTTGCAGTGAGTTCATGCTGAGACCTTGCAATGGGCCATTTTTGAGCTACCAAATTGCTTTTGCCCAGGAGCAGCAAGGGTTCTCCCTTATAATATCATTTTGGATGTTCTTATTATCTGTATGTTTAATCCTTTTAGCTTCATGCTAAGGTTTGAGCTACAGTAATGTTAAGAAGTCCTGTAATCCTTAAGTACTTTATTGCACACAGACTTTTTCCTTTCCTTTGTTTTACGCTTGCTGATGTTCTATTTCTGTGTCTTAGTAAAAATAAATAAATAAATGAAATCTGTTACCTATTATTTGTAACTTATTCCTGTGTTACTTTAGATGCATGACTGGATGTTTCATCTGTGAAGTTAATATTTCTAGCATTAGAAAAAATCTGACTGGAGGCCAGTTTTAATTCTGGTTGCCTTTGGAGCTTTGCTTCTATTGCCAAACTCTGCCACCTCCCCCTGCCTGTGAAGGTTATATGCAGCAACCCAGGCAGGCAAGAGCTGCGCATAACGTGAATACAAAGCCCCACCACTAGCTGGAGGAGCAAAGAGAGGAACCTAGGATTGCCTCTGCAGAAAGAGGCTCTGTAAATCTCTTTTCTCTTGGATAAAAAGTGTCATATTCAGTGGAACACTTTACACATACCTACATCCCCAGAGATGAGTCTAAAAGTGTAGAAAAGGTCTGGATACAGCAGGCAAACCCTGTAGTGAGAACAAAGGCAAGTGGAAGAAGGAAGATTTCCTCCTTCTTACCTCACACAGACAGAAAGATATGGTACCCTGAGTGCAGCATAACTCAGTGGCTTCCTGTAACTCCACTTAAATATAAGAAAAAACTGTTTTACTGTGAGGGTGACGGAGCAGTGGCAAAAGCTGCCCAGAGGGGTCATGGAGTCTCCTTCCTTGGAGGTCTTCAAGACCTGCCTGGACACATTCCTATGCGGCCTGATCTAGATGAACCTGCTTCTGCAGAGGGATTGGACTAGATGATCTCTAAAGGTACCTTGCAACCCCTACCATTCTATGATTCTATGATTTTTTCAATCATATATGATTTTTTTCAATCATATAAGAAAAATCAAGATCACTAGTCATCAGTATTTCCTGCTGTGGGTAGCCCTTTGTCATAGATCTAATGTGTCCCAAACCACTTGCATACAAATGTATTTAAATAAAAAAGTCATGGCTGAGTGCTTAAACACATTTCAATGCTTATGACATCTATCATTTTTTTTTGTCAAACCTAGATGCACTGAAATCACATGAAGTGGGATGACATCTATGGTCTCATATCCAGAGAAATCTTTGCAGAAGGGGTTGGGCTTTGTGGGGAGGAGATTGTGTTTCTTTTTTTGTTATATTTTTCTTCCCCTGAAGGCTGTCTTTCAGGACTCCTGTGTTACAGCACATCCATAGCTGAACACCTACTCCACCCAACAGCTTTTGCAAGATGCCAGATTTCAAGGACAGTTTGAATAAACATGCAGGCTTCAAAGCAAATCAAATAAATTTAATGCCTTCAGAGCTTCAAACAGAAAGCCAGTGCTCTGCTAATAGTGCTGTTTTTATGAGAGTGACTGTTTTTATAGTAACAATATTTATTCTTCCTTGTAAGTCTTAAGTAAACACTAGCCCTGCTCTATTTCTCGTTTTAGTTTGCCAATTGCCATCATCCTTTATCCCTTTTGATACCTCAGGTTTTGTCAATATGTTGCATTTATTACCAGAAAACAGAAATATAAACATCGTGGACTGAGCTTGAAGCAGGAAGACTAGTCAGCCATCTAAGACACCCAAAAAGCTTCCAGGCAGCTTTTTAGGTCACTTAAAATTTTCTCCCCTAGAAGCATGTTTAAAAACATACCTTACTTCTATCTCACATTCTTGCTTTTGTCCTCTCTTTTTCAGTTACGTATGTCTATAATGCTTGTCTGTCCTTTATTTTGTGTGCAAAATGTATCCAAATATGCATAATGGACTGGGAACTGAAGTACTTAAACTAATTATTTGTGAAATATTGCTAATTGTGAATAAGCAAAGACATTTGAGGCCAGGTTTTTTTGTACATTGTTTTTGTCGTAGGTGTTTAGGCATTCATGTAAACAAATGTGTAATACATTCAGACAGTTGATTTTTTTAAGAAGTATTTAAACATAGAACTCATGGTATTGCTTAATGGAAGTTACAGACACTGTTTTTCATCAATCATTTAAACATTATCTGATAGTGCTGGAATATAAATCAGTACTTAATTGGGTTGCAAGCATTTACTCAATTTTCTTCTTTGAAGGCTCAAAATCTGCTTTAAAGGGTTAAACCAGCAGTTTTCAGAAGTATTTGCAGTAGAATGATAACTTTTTAAGATAAAATATAAGAAAGTTGTAGTTGATGAAAAGCAGAGAGGAAAGCAAGCTGCATGCCTGTGCCTCAAGAGAAATAAAATCTTAGATGCACAATAAGGGATTGTGTTGAAGTACACATAGAATTACAGGATTTTTTTCCAACCAATCTCTTTTTTTTCTTGAGGAAAGGGGATAAATGAACAGAGAAAGTAGCGTCTCTTTAAAGCTGAGTTACTGAAAAAAACTTGAGCTCCTGCAGAGTAATGTAAGGTGTACAATTTCTGTAGTGCGTAACAAGTTAAGTAAGGTACAGACATACAAATTCTTCAATTAGATGTATTTTTCTCAATTAGATTCTAATTTCTTCAATTAGATGTATTTATACCTCTCCATGATCACTTTCCCTTTCTTACCCAGAACAGGGAATCATAAGCATTGTCATAACACTTTAGCCAGCCTTTTCTATATTGTGTGCCAATGGAAAAAAGCGTGGTAGTGGGTGGGAAGGCTACTATGCATTGTCAGTGTTGCACTGTTAGCCATTTGTTGATCTCTTACCCCTTATCTGTGGTACTTCTACTCTGAAGGCTGGTTTCTGTCAAAGAAGGGGATTAGTGATACCAGGAAGACCAAATCTGAGCAAGATGAAAGGGTGACAGCCTAGTTTCCTAAAACTTACAGAATTTTTAAATGTAACCTTTTCCACAACTGTTCTGCTTAGATAATGTAGAGGGTAATTCAAAACATTTTGCTGTTTTCTCATACATATGCTGCTGTACTTGTGTTTCAGTGCAGTTTAACTTCTCTGTATATAGGCTAAATTCAAAGTGTTTACCATTATGCATATGCCTATTTTGCCTATACGTATTTGTTGGATTTCATTACACTGTATGCTTCGTAAAATGTATCGGGGAAGTAGGTAGAATCGTACACAAACCAGCATGACTTCATATCATAGAATGGTAGGGTTGGAAGGGACCTTTAGAGATCATCTAGTCCAACCTCCCTGCAGAAGCAGGTCCACCTAGATAAGGTCACATAGGAACATATCCAGATGGGTCTTGAAGACCTCCAAGGAAGGAGACTCCACACCCTCCCTGGGCAGCCTGTTCCACTGCTCAATCACTCTCACAGTAGAATAGTTTCTTCTTATATTTAAATGGAACTTTTTGTGTTCCAGCTTACCCCTTTTCCTGTTGCTAGATACCATATATCCTACTTGTATTGTTTGTACAAATTGCAGGAAAAAATTGAGATTTGGAACAAGATTTTTTTTAGTTTAAAGCAATAAAGAGATATCAAAAGAAGACTATTCTATGAGTCCTTTATTTTGACTTTTCTTGATATCTCCTGGCTTACATCATGCAGAGCTCATTTCCTTGACTAATGTGAGAAAAGAGGTGGGGAAAAAAAATCGTCCAAAAGGGTTAACCTTTATTTATTAATGTCATTAAGATGAGGGCTAGCAGAATTATAAATAATTAATGCACAGTTCTAATTTTAAAGAATCTAAAAAAAATAGCAGTTTTTCATTTTAATCACCACATAGCATACCTAGATACTCTGCAAGTAAGAAGTTAGGTCCCTAATGCTGAAGAAAGTATTAATTGAATTTATGGTATACACTTACAGTTTTTCTGCTTACTAACCCCTGCATACCAGAGCTGGAATCAATACATCAAGTTCTGTTTATCCTGGGGTTCATGTCAGCAGAAAGATATTTAATATATTAGAAATTATTTAATATATCTATTAATTATGTGTGAAACAGAATTGTTATTCAGCTCTTTCTTCTGTGGCTGTGTTGGATCAAACTAATTTCTCAAGGAGAATTAGTGAATATGGCTTTCAATATGCAGCAGAACTCTTCTATACATGCACTTTACTATTACTTACAGATTAGAGTTACACTCTAGTTTGTTTCTGTGCATCAGATGCTGAAGTGATGGGCGTAATACAGAGATAGTGGGAGGTTTTAATCCTTCACAATAATTTGAATAGTGAAACAAGATTTCTTGTTCTGTTTCTGTGGCAAAATGCTTCACAACATTGTGACTCAGATGCTTTACAAAGTACAAATAAATGATTGTGTTATAAAACTATGACATTACCAGTCATAATTTTGACAGGTATAAAACTGTTTTGTTATGTGTTACACTAAGTGAAAACATAAGAGACTACTCTTTGCTGAGGACTGTGAACAGAAAAAGGATATTAGCTATTTTTGATGTAATATCTCTTTTTAAGAAGGTTGTCTGCTGTCAATTAGTAATACATAATCAATTTTTATAAAAGCTCTGTATTGATAGGAAAAAAAAAAGAATGGATATCTCAAGTCATTGATTCTCCTACTCACAAACAATCTAATTCTTTATAACCTTATTAATTTGTATGCATTATTTGTATGGAAAATCTGATGTAATCCCTTCTTCTGTGTCAGCTAGAGATTTTCCTTTGATTTCCTGCCCAGTTAAACCTAAGGCTAGTTTGTATTCATTGTCTCACTTACTTAACATATGTAGAGACAATATGATTCTTATACTTCATTTTGGAAAGTTAAACGAGCCAAATACCATTAACCTTTTCTTCTATGATAGTTTCAGGTCCTGACAAATCATTTTTACATAGATTCGATCCCACACATTTTATAAAGATACAAGCTCAGAATTGTGTGAAATTTACTGCTGTGTCTTTTAGAAAGATTTTGAGTGATGCAACACAGATTCTTGTTTCCTTTTTTGTGGTGGATTCCCACAGATCTTTTTGTAAATTTTCCATGTCACGTTAGTGTCTTCTGATATTCTTATGTTCTCCTTCCTTGTCAGTGGTTTCCAGTTTAAAAAGTCAAGTTTCCCAAGACAGTCAGACATGACTTAAATCTATGGCTTTAGCATTACGCTATATTATTATAACAACTGGATTTCTGCAGTGTTGCTTCTCCACATCCTCTGGCTTTTTTTTGAGAGATGTCTTCTCTTGCCTTTTTGTGGTGTCTTCAATTTTGTGTCGTGAACAGTATCTCAGGTTTTGTGCCAGTGTCACTAGGTATGGTATTGTTCTTCAGAAACTCCTTATTGATTTCCCTCCAAACTGTCATTTTTCCATTTAAAGATGGCTGGTTATTGGTGTTAACCAGTTCGTATGCATTTCATAATTCCAGTCTTAATCTTCTCCAGGCTGACAGATTTCCTCATAGCATCATGTCAAATGACTGGCCAAAATCTGTTTCTTGTCCAGAAACTCATGACTAATCATAGTTAGAGTTGCATTTTATTATAGTACATGTAACTGAAATTATCCTAAAGTGCCTGTAGTTACTTGAATTAATTAATATTTTTGTAAAACATCCTTAAATTAAGGTATTCAACTTGCTGTTTTTCAGCCAAACAGTGTCATCTTGAACACAGCAGATTATACATCTTCATTATATATGTATGGATGACATGCCTCTTGAAGTAACTTGAAATATTGAATATATCTTCATATTTAGGAAAGCTAAATGCTAAAGACCAGGATGAAAAAAGACCAGAAATAGTTCCTGTTCATTTCATTTCTAAATTTATTACAAGGCTGGTTTAGAAAAAATGGCCAATAGTTTAGTAACACCACAAATTTAGGAAGAGCTGGAGGGGATGGTGGATTAATTTCTATGTTTTCTCTTTTAAATGAGAGAAATTATTCTTAAACAATGCTCAAAGAAAAATTGTGTTAATTTAAAAAGCCCTTTTTGCATTCAATCTTTTAATACGTGATAGTCTTGCAATAATAAAGTAGGTTGGTTTGGGCTTTTGTGTATGTGTAATAAGAACTTTCATTTTTATTACATCAATAAATCACAAAGATTACAAGGGTTTCAGAGCTTGCAATTCAATTTGCATTGTGCTTACGTGTTTGCTATTGTATTTCTCTGCCACAATAATAAAGCATTTTCTTTATTCTAATTTGTTTCTTCTCTTTTTATTCCTGCTTGCAGTTCGGAGTTCCTCAGAGCACGATTAGATTATATACATTTCTTGCCAACTTCTAGTTTCAGCTGGTGTGAAAAGAGGCAAGCAGCAGTTCTTGCATTAGTTGTGGTGTAAGGATTGCTCAGAAGACAGTAGACTCTTCAGGAAAGTCACAAAATCATGCCATATGAAAAAATAAAATGTGCCTCCATGTGTTATATTGAAGACAATTTCTCTCATTCACTTATTTCAGTGACCAAAAAGTGGTTGTATCACGTCAGACTATATGTTCATTTGACAAAATATCCTCTTTTCAGTAACAGGTACAAGAAGCCAAGGCAGAGGTGTAAGATAATAAAGACATACTGTGATATAAGATCAGCTAGGGCCCCAGGCATCTGCAGTACAGCAGTGGAGAAACTATACCTTTGTTTCTAACACGGCAATAATTTAAGTCTCCCACTAAGTTGATGGCTCACTGTTGTGAAGCAATGCAAAATTTTAGCATCAGCAACTTGCTGTACCTTTAAGTTCTGCGATTGAGCTACAGTCTAGTTTTGAATCTTTAGAGCATCATTGTATGTGTCATAGTTCTTCATGTGAGAATAAACAGGGACTATTTCTATCCATTTCTATCATGGTGTTACTGACATTATAGATCTTGGGGTTGGCCCTCTTTGGATTACTACCTTTCACCCTAGTCATTCATTCATCCATTGATCCACGTGTATGGTTTGATTAGTACCTTATTACTTGTAAGTTATGGATTTCATATGTGACATCACATTATTGACAAGGTACCTGCATACAGCCTTCAAGATTCAAGTGCACTGTGATAACCATATAATGATCTTTCTGATTCACTCTAGACTTGTCCTTATGCTGTTTGCTTTTCCTTTCATCATGCTGAAGATCAAAGTGACATTTGCACAGGATTGCTTACGGTGTAACTGAGTTCTCTTTCCAGAGTGCTAACTGCTTGCACTTACCTACACAGATTTTCATCTGACATTTTATTACCTAACCATTCAAAAGCAGGAGCCTTTTACAGACATATTTACATTTACCACTCTGAATAATTCTCATTTATATTCAGTAAATCTCACTACCTCCCAAATTACCTCCTTTTCCCAATCATCTATGACTGCATTGACCAATTCAGGCTCTTGCACATGTCCATTGTCTAGGAAACTTAATAATCTTTCCCTTTGCCTCCCAGGCTTGACCACTTTACTTAGAAATTTTGAAGCAAAGTTAGGATCACATTGAATTGCTTTCATCTAGATGTTAATAATCAAGTTGTAAAAAGAAAATATTGTTTTGTCCTTCAATATTGAAAACAAATTTCTGTGTGGAACCAAGATTAAAACCTGCTGTCTTCAGGAATAGTTTATGATTTCAGTGTCAGTCCTATTTGTTCTTAACTGTTTTCTCTATTATTTATTATTATTTTTCTCTGTTATCTCTTATCTATTGAAAGTGTTGAGTAACATCATTTTAAATGCTTCGGTAAAGTTTTGTGTATGTGCAATACTATTATAATACTAAGTTGATTCAAATTTTTCTTTTCATTGCTGCTGTTAATCTGTTGTTGATTAGCAAAAACAAAATCTTTAGTTTAATGAAGTATATCCTATGATTTCAGTGGAGCATATCTAATAAACCAAGGCATTTGAAACTGGAATGAAATAAAAAGTTGTATTTATATTAATAGAACATTCCTCTTAAGTGAGTGATGCTAATTAATCTGCTATGAAGCTGATCTTGTAATAATTTAAGGATTACAGAAGAATTGGCACAACAGAAGGACAACATACAGTTTTGCAGTGGTATTTTGTCATCCATTCAAAATCTTTTGGACAAAATACATTATACACTTTAAATAAAACTTATTGTGAAAATTCCTTTCACCATAAATTTTATATGTAAAAGTAGTTAATGGTTCTTCCAGTTATATTCACATACTGTTCTTCATTGTATATGAAGAAAAACTCAAGTGATTCTTTATATTAGAGGGCTGTGGAAAGAGCAGAGTGTCAGGGTTTGTGGGGAGGGATGCTGATACCATTCAGCAATCAAACAACCTCTCCTTTCTTTTTCTTCTGTTTTCAGTTTTCTTTTTCCATATTGTCTTGTGATGGGATTTTAATGTAAAATTCTCAACACTAAAATCATGGATTAAACTTTTTCTGCAAAAAGTGGAGAATACAAAAACACAATCACCTTGCAGAGCACACGGTAGACAGCTTTAAAGGAAAGGAAATTCCACTGGAGAGATGGAAATCTCACTTGATCAGTTGATCTCTTATCATTATTTAACATGTAAATTGTAGAGGGAAGAGGGTAAAGGATTCTTTCAAAGAGCAAATAGCCTGACCTAGCCCTTTCCTAGCCACTTTCCTCTAATTCTGTCCCTAATCTCTGTTCTAACTGTCCTGCCAGCATTCATTTCTTGTCCTCAGGGAAGCCATATTTCAATTTTGCCAACACAGCTGCCTAAACACTGACTCAGTACCAACAGTGCTGATTCCTGTTCTCTGTGATAGCTAAGAAATCACTGACACCCTCATGTCCCAGGTTCATCTCATCTTAGGTGACAAACAAAACATCCACCTCCCAAGATAGAATAAATGTTCTCTGACGGCTTTAGGTAGGAGTTCTGTGAATAAGGAGTATTTGAATCAGTTTGCAACTATGTATATGTTTTCATACTCACTCCTGCTTTGATATAGCAGACGTGTCTGTTTTATTAAAGGCAGATTTAAGATAGCTTAAGGTACCTCTCAGAATCAGGCTTTTGCGTTTCTCCATTTTATATGATGCTAGTTCCAAAAATACTGGCCTGATTAAAAGTAGTAGTTGTGTTTGCTAAAGCAGTGGTTTGGGTCTGAATGGTGCAAGAAGGAGATTCCAGAAATTTTGTATTAAAATTCTGGTTTCCTAAATATTACAAGATATATTTCTCATACATGCTAATGGATTTTAAATAATTGTCATGGTTCTTAGGTTTGCTAGAAGTTATTTTACATTTATTGCTCTGAGCTTAATGTTACTTCTGGTAGCAAAACCTGGATTCTGGAAAGAATTGCATTAAAATGAGCTAAGTATTTTGAGTCTGACACACTGCTTCTGAGACCTCACCTCTCTTGATTTCTTCAGTGTATGCAAAACCAACTTAAATACTCACCTTAGAATCTGATTATAGCTCAAGCTTACAATACCTCTTTAGACAACATTTTCTACCTATTTAGCACATTTTCCTTATGTATTAATTACACATCTGTCAGTTTGCAGATGAAAAAGATCAGCCTCTTCTTTTTTCTCTGCTACATGTGAGAAATCTGTTTCTCTGGAGTTAGTAGGTGTTAGCTGAGCAAAGAGCAGTGGGTCTTAAATGTATTTTTGATGTTACTATTTTACTCCTCGCTATTGCTTCCCATTTAAGAATAAATATTCATTACATTAAATTAATAGTCATGTTTTGCTTTAGGGAGGAAATCGAGTCAGAAGAACTTTTAAGATTTCCTCATGGATTAGCTGCTGGCACAGAAAGGTATAAAAGAAAGATACTTTAAATTGTAGCCTGGTGTTTCAGCCATAAAATGTATCTCCTGGCTATTTATCAGATATTACAATTTCTAATTTCACAGTAGAATGTCTTTTCTTGCTACAGAGATACATTGGAAATTACTCAGGGTGAGTTATGCTAGCATGATCTATAGCTTAATTGGCATACTCTATTATACATATCTTTGCCAACACAAATATTCCAATGGTTCTATTTCAGTCATTGAGTTCTTTGTCTGCCTGGAGAAAAAAATTGCTGAAACAAAGTCCATTCAGTTTTTTAATGTTAAGCAGCACTATCTGTTTATGTACGTAGGAAATATAAACAGCTTTGTGCTCTATAGACATAAATACAAAGCACTCTTAAGAGGCATCCTCAGTGTTGCTAAACTTTTGGTAAGGATCTGTGCTAATAAGGATTTAGATGTAAGTGAAGCCTTAGCATTTCATCTGTGGCAGTGGTTAGCGTGAATCTAGGAACTCAAAAGTATTGCCTACAGACCTTCATTTAAGACCTGTTTTGTTTAGTTTTGCAGTTACATGAAGTAAAGATAAGCTCAGTCTATCAGCCCTTCGGTTTAGTTAGAGGGCAGTATTTACTCACTGTGGGCAGTGCTGAAACTGAGTCCAAAACAGTGTCAACAATTCCTACTGAATACATTAAAGTTCTGTGCCTAAAAAATAGCCCCAGTATTTAAGAATTGGTAATGATCAACGATACCATTCTGGGTTCTTTTTGGGTAGAAACACTTCCAATTAATACCTTTATTAATTTTTTTCTTTATCTTTTTTTGTCTGTCTTTCTCCCTCCGTCATTCTAGATGCAGCAATTGTTCCATGAAAACTATGAACACAACCGCAAGGGTTACATTCAAGATCTTCACAACAGCAAGATTCACACAGCCATAACACTTCATCCAAATAAAAGACCAGCCTACCAATACAGGCTGCACAATTACATACTCAGCTGCAAAATCTCTGAACTGCGTTATCGGACCATCCAGCTCCATAGAGAAAGGGCTCTGATGAGCAAACTCAGTAACAGTGAAGTAAATAAGGAAGATCAACAGCTGGGAGTGCTGCCATCTTTCAATCATTTCCAGCCACGTGACAGAAAGGAAGTCATTGAATGGGAGTTCCTGACAGGGAAATTTCTTTACTCAATGATGGAGAACCAGCCACCCCGGCAAAGCCTAAGCAGTGTCCTGAGGGCTGCACTTGATGACACTGTGATGCAAGTCATGGAAATGATAAATGAGAACTCTAGATCCAGAGGAAGGCTCATTGATTTCAAGGAAATACAATATGGCTACCGCAGGGTGGACCCCCTGCATGGAGTGGAATACATACTGGATTTGCTGCTTTTGTATAAAAGGCACAAAGGAAGGAAAGTCACGGTTCCAGTGAGACGCCATGCTTACCTTCAGCAATTGTTTAGCAAGCCTTTCTTCAAAGAAGCTGAGGAGCTGGATGTAAGAAGCTTGCTGGAGGGTACCAACTCTGCCACTCAGCCTTTCTCTTTTCTTTCAAATTCTTTAAAGATTTTTTCCTCATCATTCAAAGACACCAAAGACATTGGGGGACATAGTGACAAGAAAATACATATTCTTGTCCCTCTCACAGGAAGATTTGACATTTTCTCAAGATTTATGGATAACTTTGAGAAGACTTGCCTAATTCCCAGGCAGAATGTAAAGCTGGCAATTATTCTCTTCACTTCTGAGTCAGACCAAGACTCCAGCAAACACGTAGAGCTAATGAAGGAATACAGCATTAAGTATCCTAAGGCAGATATGACCTTGATTCCAATGGCAGGAAAGTTTTCTAGAGGTTTAGGTCTTGAAATGGCCTCATCTCAGTTTGACAATGGCACTTTGCTGCTGTTCTGTGATGTTGATCTGGTATTCACATCAGACTTCCTCCAGCGATGCAGAGATAACACTATTCAGGGACAACAGGTTTACTACCCTATCATCTTTAGCCAATATGATCCAAAAGTAATATATGGAGGCAACCCTCCAGATGACAGTAGTTTCGTTTTCACAAAAAGAACTGGATTTTGGAGGGAATATGGATTTGGAATTACCTGTATTTACAAAAGTGATCTACTTACTGCTGGTGGATTTGATACCTCAATTCAAGGCTGGGGACTTGAGGACGTAGATCTCTTTACTAAAGTGATAACATCTGGTCTGAAGGCTTTCAGAAGTCAAGAAGTAGGAGTTGTCCACATTTTTCATCCAGTTCAGTGTGACCCCAATTTAGATCCAAAGCAATACAAAATGTGCTTAGGGTCCAAAGCCAGTACATTTGCCTCTACTGTGCAACTCGCTGAACTCTGGCTACAGAAACATTTAGGTGTCAGGTACAATCGAACTCTCTCCTGACATCTCAGCCTATTTGGCCTTTTTATGGGAGTTTACCTCATTATTGTTGTTGTTATTATTTGATTTTGCTGTCGTAGTTTTAAAATCCCCCCTCCTTGTCTTCCAAAAGCTCTTGACCTCAAATGGAATGAGTCTGCTGTTCACTGATGTTTCCTATACCTACTGAACTGGTGAGGTGAATTCCTTCATATTTCCTTTATTTGAAATTCAATCAAGTCACGGCAATTGTATGATCCCATGGAGCACACCCATCACAAGAGACTGCATCAGAAGAATGTTCTCTTTTGGTTTTGGGATGCAGTTTCATCTATGTTGCATTTCTCAGATTTGATGTGATATAAACATTTACTGGTGAAGGTACCACAAAAGTGCTTTATGCTTCTTCTGGGGATGGAACTCTATAAGATAAACTTGAGTTTTATAATTTATATGAGGACTTATATGTATAAACACTACTTTTCTTCATCTTTAGGATTTTTAAAGTAAATGAATAACTATGATTGTACCTTTATTTTTAAAAAAGAAAAAAGAAAAAGAAAAGCTGAGGAGCTACTTGCAAATACAACTGGTACTGGCTACCAAGGTCCTTAAATGTCTTATTATAATCACAAAACCTTTGCTGTAAATTAATTTTATTTTCACAAGAAACAGGATTTAATCAAATGCTTGTGCACACTTCAGAAGATTTGTGAACCAATGTCCTTCAATTTGCAGGCAAAAAGAGACTGGGACTTAACATGGTCATTTATGATAAAGTGCAGGCATGCAGTATTATTCTTTTGACACACATAGTAGTTGCTGTTTCTCTTTTAGTATATCTCCCATACATAATTTTCTTTTACATCCCTTTCATAAAGCTGCACTTGATACAGTGTTAAAAGTTAAAGCTCCATCTTTTCTTTTTTTGTTTTGTTTTGTTTTGTTTTGGTTACATTTTCCAAAGATATTAATACTCAGTAGCAATTTGTTGTTAAAATAATTGTAGAATAATTATTTAAGTTTCAAAATCTACTATTGCTGGTCAAAGTTCCTTGACAATATATTTATATTGGTGGAGGTTATAAGACTGTGTTAAGATTTATCTCTCTGGATAGCCTGAAGTTGTCGTATTGTGGATTCACAGAGTAAAGTATTTAAAACAAACCCAACAAAAGAAATAATAAAATCAATTTCTGTATTTTAGAGAAATGTTTATATAGGGACAAAAATATGTCTCTCTCTGTGTGTGTGTGTGTGTGTGTGTGTGTGTGTGCACATGTGTTTATATCCCTATATATATAGACAGAGAGAAAGTAATTTCAAAATATATTCCTCATTTCAGTTCAAGCAGCATTTTGATAACAATCGTTGTTATTGTTTTTGTCACATGCTTGGAGCTTCTCATACTGTGGTAAGAGTTCAAAGGCATCCAAGAAACCATCTAAATTCAGCCAAACTTAAATTAATATAGTGGGTACGTCTAGTGACCACAGTACCCATTATTTCAAACTATTTCAAGTAGAGCTGGGCAAGAAAAAGGAAACAATCACTGAATCCTAAGTTTTATGGCTGTAACTGTCTCCTTCTGCATTTCTTTTCAAAAAACAGCTAAGGGATTGGAATTCACTGTCATATCTATTTGTATGAAGATACTCTAATTAGTTTCGTAAGGCACAAGGTCAGTTAATGTCTCCTATTGGCAGTACTCTGTTCTGGAAGGAAAAAGACATCCTTCAAAAGGAGTGAGTAAACTCAGAATTAAAGGGCTGTCCATAGCTTTTTATATGCTTTTAAAAAGGCCATCCCCACTGCCTTGAAGAAGGTAGTAATTGTGGTAGATGAGAACAGCTAGAAAGTGATTCATGCTTGTCTGCCCTCCGGAAGGAGAGCTCTTGGCTTATTATTCTCCTGAAGACTCTTGCCTTCCTAGCCCAGTATTGTTAGCTCAAATGTCTGAAAACAGTAAAACTCAGTATTACTTATGACATAATTCTTGGAAATTGCTTTCTAAATTGAGAGCAAAGGTCATGCTTTGTTCAATAAGAGAGCCAAGAACAAGGAACATGAAATTTATTTGGTCAGTCTCGATGAACTGAAGCAACTCTGATCAAAATGCCTGTTTATAAATGTTTGTGATGATGTCATAAACACAGGGGGAAAAAATTAAAAAGAGAAAGATTTACAGAGACATCTAAGGAAATCGTTGTCTACTGGGATGTATTCCAGCACTGATTTCAATTACTTAGCATCCAGAAAGTATTTGCTCAGCTCAAAGTAAAACAGTAGATTAGAACAAGAAATGAAACTAACCTTTCAGTGGGGATAAAGATGTATACAGAGGGCTTGCAGGATCAGGTCCTACATGATATAAACAAAATGCTAGTATTTACCAGTGCAAATATTTATTTAGTGTCTGACTGATTCATTTCTTTATATGACCAATTACTTTGTTAAAAACCTGCTTATAAATGTTTATTATGAAATATTGCAATGTCTTTTGAAATAACTATCCTGAGATAACTTGAGAACTTGTGTTTGTTTAAGGAATAATATGCCTTCTAAGGAGATCATATTAAAAGGAAAAAAAAAAAAAAAAGCACAAAAGTGTTAGAGTAATGTTATGAATGTATAGATGAAGATAGGAATATCTGTGCTAGTCAACTGTTTGCTTTTATCTGGTCTGAATCATAATCTTGATTGTAAAATGAAATTTCAATGTGCATGATGCCCCTTTGTAAATGTGCTACTAATGAATTTCCAATAGGACACAATGATCAGCTTCTCCCAATACCTCCTTACCCTGGGAATAGGTGCCCTGTTTAATTCATAGACTCATAGAATGGTAGGGGTTGGAAGGGACCTTTAGAGGTCATCTAATCCAACCCCCTTGCAGAAGCAAGTCCACTTAGATCAGGTCTCATAGGAACGTGTTCTTGGGAAGTGGGTTGCAAACTGCTCTCACTTTGACTTTTCAGACACTGCTTTTCTTTACAAAGAATCTCAGCAGTCCCCACACAGAAACCTTGTATATCCCCACGCCACTCCTGTCCTGACATGTTTTCCCATTCACAGTACCAAATTTAACACAGGACTTGTGTCTTCTGGATAAAGGAAGAACCTCAGGTTGGTCTTCCTGAGATGCACCGAGCATTAGGGTGCTGGATCTCAAGCTGGAGAAAAGCAGAGAGCCAGGGGAGAGCTGAGCAAGGTTCAGCTGTGGGAGTCGGCACCTTCTGCCCCTCACTGCTACTGGTGCTGCCAGATGCCTGCCTCCTGCGAGGTCGTGCAGGAGGGCTGCGTGTGCTGCCACAAGCTGGTTTTGGGAAGCAAAGGGCCATTTTAATGTGTACTTAAAGGAATTAAAAGAGACTGCCAGTCTGAGGCTTCATGGGGTTGAGATCCTCCATCTCCCTGTCTCTGGGTGGAATGAGAGTCTTGTCCCACTTCCCTGATTACTCTCAAGAAATATTGTGAAGGAAGGAGCAAAACTTGCAGTCCTTCCACTTGTTGGGGCTGGTGGGCCTGGACCATGCGTTTGGAGTCCTACCATATCGTGGGACATGTGGGAAAAATGTGCCAATTCTCCCAAAAAATGGTACAGAGGGAGGCACCACCTGCACTCACCAAAGATGAGAAAGATGTGCACAAAAGTGCCTTCTGGAGCCTTTATACCAGCATGTGCTTTAAAGTGCCTCAAGACTCTTGCAAAAAGCATAATTCTGGTAAAATGGCTTATAGGAGTGTGCTGTAGATCCTGAGGAGACTTCCAAGAGGCATGAGTTAATGACTACTTTCTTTAAATAGAGCAAATAGGCAAATAAAACTCATTTAAGCTTCTTAAGAAGTAATTCTAATGATTACTTAAGGTGTAGCTTGCCACACAAAAGATTTAGCTCCAAAGAATGATAGCCTTAGGATTTGAACCAAACACACATACAGTCTACATCTGATTTTCCTACAGCTTGCAATTGGTTACATTTTTTGGGAAAAAAAAAAACATGGGCTAAGAATTGGTGAGCCACTGACTGGGGGAAAGGTTTGTGTTTCTGCTGTTTTTTAAAAGAGAATCAAATGAGAAGAAAACAGAAAACACCTGTAGTAGATGCACACAAAAATCAGCCATGTTGTGAAGGTAGGAGTGGCAATTACAGTCCAAAACTGCAGCACAATGAGGTGTCTCACAAAAGTCTAATTATTTAGAGTAACTGAATATTACTGAAGGTTATACTGTTGTAATTCTGTAAGTAACATGAAAACTTAAATCAGTCCATTTTTCACTCATTCGTTTCTTAGAGTAATTTTCTTTACATTTTCTTCTATCAGCATTTATTCACTTGATTAATGAGGTGGCTTGTCATGACTCACTTTTTCCTTGCTATTTTTCTTTTCCTTGGGTTTTCCCATTTGCAGTATACATTGCCACCGTACTACAGTATTGAAACTTTTTTAGCTAGCGTGGTATTTCTGTTATGGTTTTATAATGTTATTGCATATAAAACTGCTGAACTAAAGTATTTTGCTAAATGAGTTTCCAGTCCTGCTTCAAATTGTTTCCATTTGCCTGTGACTGTAAGTTTAAAGTGTTCTGAGTATTATTACCCTGTCCTTTCCTCTGGTCTGCTTCATGCTGGAATCTCACTAAGGCAAGGAATTGTAAAAATTTTCAAATCCTTAAGTCTAGAAAAATTAACAGAATCTGGGGATTTTCTTAATCTCATGTTTTCTTTCTTTTTTTTTTTTCTTTTTAAATTTGTTTGTAGCTTTTTGGTCTCTTATGTAGAATTACAGGAATAATTCCAGAATTTTACTAAAATAAATAATGATTATTAAAAGACAGCACATATATGGACTGTATCATACAGGTTGCATTTCTATATCTTTATTTTCTAGGCACCTAAATATTCAACAGATGTTTTCCATTTATAGGAACATTGATGGTAGATTAGAAGCATCCTTGGAGATTTAGTGTTTATTTAGCATTAGTGGAAAGCTTAACTATGTAGGCAGAGATCAAAAGAGGTACTCTGTCATGTAGGCTGCTGTGTTTTGTTTCTTTTGTAACACTGGTGATAAGATCTCAGCTCTGCATAGGATGCCTGCAGTGTGGCGTTCTTCTTCACAAATCAGTCATGTCTAGCAATGATTTTAGGTGGCTGCAAAGATAGGAGCATAGCACCCAGCTTCACACAGCAAGCAAGACTTACAGGACTTGCCTAAACAATGTGAGTGACCGATCCTCACTTTCAGAGGACTCTGGTGTGGCATATTCAGATGGTAGGTAGAGAGGTCAAATACATCTGCTGCATATGCAACTTCTGGGCACACTCACTGAACGTATCCCGTTAAAAAGGAGGCCCCAACAGTGCAATAGGCTCTGTGAAGGTGTTACTGAGAGAGGTATGCTAGCTAATGTGGATGCAAAATGCTTTTACTGGGAGCTACTACGTTGCCTTTAGGTGATTTCATTAAAAAAAAAATGATAGACGGGAAATGGTGAAAAAAAAATATATGCTTGTGCTTGAGATCATGAAGATTTTTGTTATTGGGAAGCCTTCATAACTGGCTCTTGCCCTTGCTCAGAGTAGCTGAACAATAAAATGGAACAATAAGCTGTGCTTATTTTACAGATTAATCCATAGACTGATGACTAGAGAAATGATAAGCAAACTAAATATTCTGAAGGTGGTGTTTGAACCTTGAGTGACCAGAGAGAACTGCTGAGCGTAGTTCAACCTCAAAATGAAAACTCACATCTGCTGCCAAGTAAGGACGATTCTTCTAGGTGGCTGTTTTGGACAGATGTATAAAGTAGAAGCCTCAGTTTGTACAAAGCTTCACAGTATCTGGAGATCAGCTTTCATGAGTCTATTGTATGATTACTGTGAGTAGGTGCAAAAGTCCAAACGGTGCCAACACCAATTGAAGAAAAAAAAAATGAAGAATACAATAAGAAGAGTTTCATGGGCAATAGAATAGATAGGAATGAAGTAAATCCAGACACCTGTGTGTGTTTTGTTCTGTTAAGAGAGAGGAACAGAAAACTTGTTTCAAAGTAGAACAGCTTTCCTTTCTTCCTGAAAGCTTTTTACCTTGTTTTGTGATGCACTTGTACAGCAGTGGCAAATGCTGAAACCATGTGGAACAATACCAAAACTACAGACCTTTCAAACCTGGTTTACTCTGACCAGCAAGTCCCAGTTCACTGAAATCACTGTAAATTATCACTGTTTCCTGTTTCCTATTTAGACATGGCACAATTTATTGTTACTTAACTGGGAGTGAGATCTTATGCCAGAGATTCTCTTGTCTGTTCATTTCAACTTCATATATTGCATTGTTATGTGGCACATCACTGTGCCACAGTGAGACTTCATTTAAGCCAAATCTTCTGTACAGTAGTATATAGATGGTGTAACTTTGCAACCATGGGTACGTGTTTGAAATAAACTGTGTTCACGTATGGTCTTTTATTTGCTGCATTGATAAAGGTGTTTTTTTCTTGATGACAAATCCAGAATAAATGTGAGTTATAACTACATATATTCTGTAGCCAAAGCTGAGCAAATTTATCAAAATAGCTGTAGCCAAATGACGAGCCATGCATCCAGAATGTGCTGGCACTGGAGAATATCCAGAGACTGTAGGGGCTTTTAACAAATTAAGTTATAGGAAATTGCCCCTGGTAAAAGTGAGTGATAAATGCTGTGTTTTCTACTCCAGAACTGCTGGTAGCAGAAGATTTGTATTGAATTGTATATAGAATTATATCAGTCATAACTTTTTGTCTTAAGTAGGTATTTAAGGACAGGACACAAGGGCAGATTACTGGATCTTGCCCTCATGTACAAAAGAGACCAGAGAAAACAAAGTTTAGCCAAGAAGACACTTAGAGGAGAGCCAAAGCTGAGAAACATGGGGCTGGGCAAAGAAGGGAGCGTGCAAGAAACCAAAGAGATTCCCTTTGTTCTTTTTGCTTGTGCTTGACATGTTGCTGTGGTCTGCAGAGAGCTACCAGGTCTGCCTGAATTCAGCTTAGCACCAAGTGGGGAAGTCCTGACATTAAGTCTTGTGGAGAGAAAGCACAAATACTATATATATGACAGGAGCAGATACTGGTGGGTGATTGGAGGAAAGTGCACAGGAGATCATGTAAGGAGCCAAGAAAATGATTTTTTTTTTTTTTTTGGCTTATGAAATAGAAATTCAGTCTTTGATAAGCAAGTTCACTAGCCTTATTATGTAAGAGCAAGAGAGAGTAATAAAGAGGGAAGGAAATAAAAGGACATAAGCTTGAAAGGAAGAAGATAGAGATATATTGCAGAAAACAGAATACTTGTATAAAAATGAAAATGAATTAAGGTAGATGTGGAAAAAATAGCACAAAAAAACCACAAGAAAAGAAGCTGCAAGACAAAAAGGATAACAACATAGAAAGGTTTAATAAAAATTACCTGAGAGACTAGCATAAATGTAACCTTTAAGCTTTGGGTACAGAATTCCTGTTTGAGAAATGTGGGAAGCACATTATGGGAAACATTTCTGCAGCACTGCACCCCACTGCTTTACTTAGAGGTGGTTTAAGGAGCAAATGCCAAGCTAATAGTAAAATATTCTGTTTTGTTTGCTTTTTATCAGAGCCTAAAATACCTGCATTTCTTTTGATGTTAGTTTGCCCCCACTGTGTGCAGTAACTGTCCATTCTTATGCTGTATTACTAGGATTTGTTTTTCTGAAAAAAGTAAATTAGATGGGAGGGCTGTCTTAACAGTTGAAGCTCAGTGGTAGAGAAATGGCAATACCAATGCTACAGTACATCTTCTGAAAAATAGTCATTTTCTTTTTTTTTTTTTCCAGAGCTTGTGGGATTTTTTTTTTAGATTGTAATGTCCTATTATTATAAAAAGCTGACATTTGGAGAGCATCTGCAGTTTTGTCCCATCTTCCGTTCCCTTCCTATTCTACTTTCAGTTAGGTACTGATTACGAACTCAGAGGTCTAAGGAAATCTATCTTTTTTTTAGCATTACTGTAACAACAAATTTCATGTGGGAAACAACTTTTGTTGTGAGATTATGTATTCAACCCAAAATTCTATATTCAAGGTAAAATTATTTTTTAACACCTTGGTAATTTATTCATACAGAAGATGCATACAGATCTGATTAAGTTAGACACAGTAATGATGTCATTGCTGTGTAAAATTGCTCAACTGCAGTACTTTGTTGAATTAATTCCCAGCTCTGCTGCAAGCCATTTCCATTTACCTGTCACTTCTCTTTAAACTATCCTGAATTTTATTACTATCTTCCCTCAATCTCTTCACCTGACTTCATAAGTTTCTTGCCAGAAACACGAACACAATACCTTTCCAGACTTAAAAATGCATTTCCAAACTCAGGGTTGAAGCACATGAGACTCACTGATTCAGCAGATATTAAAGGGCTCAGGGACACGGAAGCTAATCCTTTGTCATGGTTTTGTGTGGAGCCACTTCTGTTGCTGGGGAAGGGTCTGTAAAGATGGCTGCTGTAAGAAGTTCCTCAAAACTCTCCCCAGCTCTGAGCCAGACCCACTTCTGGGGCTGAGCCAATTATACACCTTGACAATCACTTTTTAAGAAGAAGAAGCTGGAAGAGGAGGATTCTTCCTATTCTTTCTCCTTCTATCCTTCTTCTGGCTGGTGGTGGTGCAAGCATTTGGGAGACAGAGAGAATCGACCATCAGGACTCCCAGGTCTCTCTCTGCAGAGCTGCTCTCCAGCAGTTCATCCCCCATCCTGTACTGGTGCGTGAGGTTTTTCCTTTCCAAGTGCAGAGTCCTGCATCTGCTCTGCAGAGAGAGACCTAGGAATCCTGATTGATAATAAACTAACCACGAGCCAGCAATGTGCCCTCATGGCCAATGGCATCCTGGGGTGCATCAAGAAGAGTGTAGCCAGCAGGTCAAGGGAGGTTCTGCTCCCCCTCTACTCTGCCCTGGTGAAGCATCATCTGGAGTCCTGTGTCCAGTTCTGGGCTCCTCAGCTCAAGAGGGACAGAGAACTGCTGGAGAGAATTCAGCACAGGGCCACAAAGATGATGAGAGGACTGAAGCATCTTTCATATGAGAAAAGGTTGAGGGAAGTGGGGCTGTTTAGTCTAGAAAAGAGGAGACTGAGGGGATTTTTTATTAATATTTACAAATATCTAAATGGCAGGTGTCAGGAGATTAGGGCACCTCTTTTTTCAATGGTAGATAGTAACAGGACAAGAGGCAATGGGATGAAGCTGGAACACAAAAAGTTCCATTTAAATATAAGAAAAAAGTATTTTACTGTGAAGGTGAGGGACCCCTGGCCAGGGCTGCCCAGGGAGGGTTGTAGAGTCTCCTTCATTGGAGGTCTTCAAGACCCACCTGAACGTGTTCCTGTGCCAACTTGATCTAAGTGGATCTGCTTGTGCAGGGTGGTTGGACTAGATGATGTCTAATGGTCCCTTCCAACCCCTAACATTCTATGATTCTATGACCATGCAGACCTCAAGTTCAATGAGGGAAGAGAGGAGGAGATGTGCTGGAGCAGAGACCATCCTGCATCCTGCAGAGAGAGGTGATGAAGCACAGATTTGTTTGCACTTTGTCAAACACCTCACATAGGGGCAGTGACTATGCCCAGTG
>WBNH01012622.1:0-25319 GCA_013401255.1 Urocolius indicus
GAAATGAAAAATAAAAACTGAACATTAAAAAACCTCACCCCACCCCTCCCTTCTTCCCAGGTCTCTACCTCCTCCCCACCAGTGGCACAAGGGAACGGGGAACAGGGGTTATGGTCAGTTCATCATAAATGGTCTTTACTGCTGCTTCCTCTCAGGGGGAGGCCTCCTCACACTTCCCACTGCTACAATGTGGGGTCCTTCCCATAGGAGAGAGTTCTCAATGGACTTACTCAACATGGGTCCTTCCCATGGGCTACAGTTCTTCATGAACTCATCCATGGAGGAAACGGTCCTTCAGGAATTAACTGCTTCAGTGTGGATCCCCCACAGGGTCTCAAGTTCTGACAGCAAAGCAGGTCAAGTATGGGCTCTTCTCATAACAAGTTCCCAGCTCCTGCCAGGAAGCTGCTCCAGCGTGGGCTTTCCGCAGGGTTACAACCTCCATTGGGCATCCGCCTGCTCTGGTGTAGGGTCCTCCATGGGTGGATCATTCCTCCTCCTCAGGTCTTCATGGCTGCTCTAGTGGCAGGGCAACTCCAACTCCTCCTTCTCCATTGATCTTAGTGTCCTAAGGGAAACATTCTCACATTCTCACCTACTTCTTTTGCTGAGGTTTAGCACCTGCACAGAAACTTCTTCCTCTTTTGCAATATGTTAATCACAGGGGTGTTACCTCCATAACTGGATCAGCCTTTGTCAGCCTTGGGTCCATCTCAGAGCTGACTGGCACTGGCCCTGTCACTTACAAGGGAAGCTTCCCATAGCTCTTTTTTTTAAAAAGTCACCCCTGTAGCCCCTCGCTGCCAAAATCTGACCCCACAAACCCACTACATTGACAAATATCTTCTAGTTATATTTTGTATACTTTCTGGAATCTTGTCCAGCGTTATCCTTCTATTGTATTAAGATGTACTTTGAGCAATTTCATGGTACTGTGAGGCTACACAAGTACACCTATAAACTGATCTGGTTGCAAAGCAAAATGATGTTTGCGACAACATAATAACTGTCAGAAGCAAAATGCCTAAGCAAAACTTAAAATGAACAAGCTTACACCAAACTTTATCTACTTTTGTTTCAGAAAGAACGTACTGATTAAAGAATGCATATGAACATGCAGCACTTTCATACAAAATAATAAATGTCTAAAGACAGCCCCTATGTGATTTATGCAAGCAGTAGCTTTATTGCTGTATGATCTTCCTACTTGCTTTTGTTTTTCTGATAATTTTCTTCCAGTACTCAGTGTTCTCTGACTCAGGGACCTGTATGGCTTATTTAGCTGTATGATGTGCAGTCTCACAGTGACATTCACAGTGCTTCTTAAATACATCTATACATTATCAGTTTTGTTTATCAAGGTTTTAGGATAGATAACATTTTATTGGTTTTGTACAGCACTCAGCACATGAGAATCCAGATGGAAGAAGTATTTTTGTCTGCATAATAAAAACACATCAGGGTATTCACAAGAGGAATATTATCCAACCTCTGTACTCTTTAGGGCAGCTTTTTAAACACAATTAATGGCATTATATAGGATACCATTTTCTCATAACAAGTTATGGTATGCTAAAGTTAGACTTTGTTTTAAAGATTGAAGCATAAATTGGAGCTGAAGTAAACTTGGAAAAGAAGAGCTGATATTTTGGCACAGTTGTATAAATGTGTATTTTTCTGTTCATGTAAATCAGTAATTTCGACTACATTTTCAGAAATGATTTTGTGCAAGTCCCTTGCTGGGTCCCAAATTCTGTTACCCCAAGCACTTGAATAGTGACAGAAATAGTGTCCTGGCCCAAAACAAAACATCTGATGTCTCTAGTCAGCTTTAAACAATTATTTATTAATACATTTTGCCTGGTTTATAATTACCTTGTAGTACAAAAAAACAATTACACAAAAATACAAAACTATTTCTAAATAACTCCTAGCATAAATTGAGTCATCTCTGCTTTATGTCACTTTGTTCCAGTTCATGAGAGTTGGAAACCATATTCTTCCCAGAGTGCTTTCTTGCATCAAGTCTTGTAATATTACCACCTGATGTATAGTGCATTTTTCATTAGATGATGTAGCACTGAACTGAGGTGCTGAATCAGCAATGCTAACGTGTTTGAGCAGCCCTAAACTCAGTAGGCCTCTTCAAAGGTGTGGATGTTCAGAGGCTCAGGGTCTTACTTTGAGAGACCCTGAACTGAAGTGAGGTCTGTGTTTGTCCACTGCATAGCAGACTATGTTAAGATGAATGTCTGCTAAAATGATTGCTGTGGTTAGCTCTCACTGTAAACTAGCTTTTAAACTTAAGCTTTTAAAGAAAAATAAAAAGGAAAGCTTAAGTACTTAATCCTCTTAAAAAAAAAAAAACTATAACAATCATAATGGTGTTATCCTTTTAGGCTCTAACACCACTTTGGATTATATATAATATAACAATAAAACTAAATAAACTTACTGGGTTTCATCACAGCTTGTTTAGTCTTAGAATTCTTTATTATAATCTTGTTAAAACTTGGTGTAAGTAGATCAAATTTAAGAAGTAATACACTTTTGAGAAAAGAGATAGATGTGCCAGAGACCTTGCAGTCCTTTAAATAGCAAATTCAGCCACGTAGTTTTCATGAGATTGTCAGCCTGTGGATCTGTCCTGGTTTAGGCCCATCTGGGAACGAAAGACCATGATCAGCCATTAGTATCATGGGCCTTTGGAATGCCCTAAGGACAGGGACGACTCAATTGCCACTCATGGTCCCAGGCAAAACAGACAAGACTACTCAACTTGGGAAAGAAAACATTAATTTAATCCACCACCAACCGAAAATGTAAACCCCAAAACATAGCAAACAGGAAACAACATGATGATATGAAGAGCACATGATGATGGTATGTGCATACATGAGATATGATGAGGAAGAGCACAACCAGACCTTTAAGACCATCTTTCCCCCACTCCTCCCCTCTTCCCGTGCTCCTAGAGCCCTGATCCCCCATGAACGGCTCAGGGGGCAGGGGAATAGGGGTTCCAGTCAGTCCTTTCCTGGTGGCTCCTGCTGTTTGTCTCTTCTCAAGGCAGACAGACTCCTCACCGGTCCTCCTTGCTCCAGCACAGGGTCCCTCATAGGCCGCCAGCCCTGCACAGGCTGCTCTGATGTGCGTNCTCCTCTTCCAGCCCATATCTCTCTTCTTTAATAGTGATGGCAGAGGTGCCAGATTGATCTGGCTAGGCTGGAGGTGGGTCCACCACAGAGCTGGGGGATGTTTCGAGAAGGGCTTACTGGGACCAGCACTGCCGCTCCCTCCTCCCGTTACCAAGCAAAAAGTGGCTCCACATAAACCCATGACAGGATTAGTTTGTAGAACTGGCCCCAGACTCCCCCAGGCCAGTAAAAGCTGTCAGTATCATCTTGCTCAGATGACTCTTTTGCTTTTGTAATGACTTGTTATTAGTGACTTGTTGTTAGTGTGAGCAATTGTCTGCTGGCCTAGAGAGATGAATTTTCACATCAGCGTTAGGCCACGGTGGTGGTTGCAATCCATAAGTCTGTTCAGTTCGCTTGTAATCAGAATATCCCATGAAAAGCTTTAAAATAATTCCCTTTTATTATTGCAACAGTTTAAGATCACTCTACCTCCAGCAGAGCCTCTCTGGGGCAGCTCAGCATTGCCAGATAGAGACTGCATCTCATCACTCTCTGGCAGGGTGGCGCTGAGCAGAAAGTGGGAGATGGGGGTGCTTGGAGGGTGCCTGCACTCCAGCCAGCTTTTTCTGCCAGCTGGCCCACCAGGTTCCTCTGCCAGCTGGCGTGAGAGCAACCCCATCACTTGCCTGTGCAACGCAGAGTTGGAGAACCATAACCTGCCCTTAGCAGATTTTGGCACAGAAGAAATTCTGGCCCATTAAGCGTTTCAATGAAGAAATCGAAAAGCAAGAGTAGGCAGATACAGTCTTAGTCATACAGGAGGCTTCCCCAGAGAGTTTATTTGGGAAACATTCAAACTGGCTTCGATTAAAACACCAACTCCAAACACATGCTGAAGAAATATGGATTCACTCCAAGGCTTGCAGTTGAGCTCTTTGTTCAGCCAGGTTAAATCAAGCTTCTGGTTTGCAGCTATGCTAGAGCTGAATGAAGTCTCATTCTAGAAAATAGTAAAGAGTGTCTTGTTCCAGCAGCAAAAATAATCACCGGAAATAACTGTATGAGACAAGAAGAACATCACCCGGAGACAGGGGTTTGCATCCAACTCTGTCTTCAGCCTGAATGCTGAAAATAAAGATTGTAATTTTGTCTCAGTAGGGGGCAGAGAACACAACAAGAGGATCTGAAAGATGAATCCAGCTTTGCCCTTGGAAGACACATTCAATTTAAATTGAAAAGGTCACTGCCCACATGATTGCATCACCCACTCTGCCAGGTCCATTGAAGATATGAGGCTTTGACAGGTCGTTCGGTCTCAGCAAGGATGAGGCATTTCAGGTGTAGTTTGCTGAAAAAAAAGCCAAGAAGTTGAATACAGATATCATACTGAAATGTAATAAATGAGGGGAAAAAATAGGAGTTTTTAAAATATTTTTTTTGTTAAAGTAGATAAGCATTTTCTCCACTGTTTGCACATTTTATTATTCCAGAAGTGTAGATTTTAAAATTGCTTTACCTGTCAACTCTTATTCATTGTAACTAAAGCACTCATAGTGCTTAAGAAAAGGTCCATTTGTAAAGCTTCCTTTCAATAAGGAATGTTCTGGTGTCACTTAGTAGAATTCTAGGCATTTCTTTATTCTGTTTTTTATGCTTATATGGTTGGACATTGTTGCCTAGAAGGTTTCTGAGGAATTCCTGGCAAGTATTTTGAGTGGATATGTGTTTGTTATTTTCTACAAGGACTCCTAATCTACACTATGCAGAATACTTGATGATGAGAAATATTCAGCACTATCTTATAGTACAGATGTTAGCACCTACATTTCTGTTGACAGGTAATGAACTCAGTGCTGATCTAGGGGTTAGAGTGTCATTACAGGTTTTCCTCTTGTCGTTGTCTCTGGTTTGTAGTATTTACCTGATCAACTGTAAAAAGCCTCAGTATCTGAAAAAAAAAAAACCTATAAAAAAGCTTTGTTTTCTTGGCTGCTTCTTTCTAGTCCAAAAATAAGAAAAGAGGGAATTAAAGGAATATCTCCTAGCAGGGAGTAGGATTTGCTAAAATGTCACCACCAATCTCTTAATTAGCCCCTCAGAATACCATGTTGTCTCGTGGTAATCTCAGTGAGAATGAACATGAGTGGAAATGTAATTGAGTTTATTCCTAAATAACACTTAAAATCACAATTGCAGAATCAGGGATCATGAGAGAGATCTTTTACAAAAGTTGCGTTTCAAAATAATGAGTGACTTAGAGATTTGAAAGTTGATGAAAAAAATGAGAATGAAATCTAATTCTTAGAAAAAGATTGATGATTATGTTAAAAATAACTTGTACTTAACACAATAATATCCAAACCTTTTTTGATTAGTATGTCTAAGAAATGGTAAAGTTTATTTCAGTGATTTGTAAGGTGTGTTGACTCCAGTTGTTAATCTCAACTCCCTGTTAATTTCTGTGAAGTTAGGACTGAAACATTTTTCTCATGTTGTGTTTGTTTGTTTAAAATTCTATTAAAACCAAGGTGTCTAAAACACAGCTTCTCTCCCCCGCCAGGAAAGTGTCTGACAATGTACAAAAGCTCACCTCTTTTATATATTTGAGAATGTATAAAAACTCACCTCTTGGAGGAGATGAGCATAACTGTCATTCATGTTGTCTTCTAATGTTATTGTCCCTGATATAAACTATTTCTAGTTGTGCCCATCATCAGTGTTACCAAGTATCAAAGATGGCCATCTAGGCTATTTAGCACATTTAGATAGGTTTCTAAGGGATCATGTGTAAAGTGTGTTCATCACTGTGCATCAAAGAGCTCTGCCAGACAGAACACCCATTTCCCCAAGGAGGTAGAGATCTACAACATCTTAAAGAAGGTCAATACAGTAGAGGAGGTATGTGAATTATTAATAGGTAATTCCCTAAAACATTCTACAAATCAAAAATTCATATTCAGTTGAAAAAATTTTATTGTCAAAGAAAGTAAAAAATTACAAATAATTGAGGATGAGTTGACATGCTTTGTTCAAAGTGAAGTTAAATGTTTCCGTTCATTTATTGGCGTGTTATAATAACTCTTTTAAAAAATGAGGAAAAGAAAAAGTAGGATTTTTCTGCACTCTTCCCCATATTGGGGAAGAGTGCACATTTCAATAAATTATTCCTCAACTAATGCACAATCACTCAATTTTATATAATGAATTTGTCCAAAGAAGACACTTTTTACCAGTTCAAAGCCAAAATTCAGAGTTGAGGTGTTATCTATTCAGTTTGGTTTCTGCTACCTCAGTTAGAAAAATGTCTGCAAAAAGAGATTTCTTTGATGCCATTTTCAAGATTCTTCTGTACATTGTTAGAACTCTTTCATAATTGTAATAGTGATTACTTCAGAGTGAGGTCATTCACCCTAACTAATATTTACAAACACACTACTATTAAGGTGAATCATGTTCTGAAAGAGTGAAATATTTTGCCACAGTAACACATCTTAGGAATCCAAAAGTGCTTACAGCACTCTTCTGTTCAGTCTTAGCTGGAAAATAGGTCATGACTGTCAATTTTTCTCATTCTCTGACTGTAATGTAAATTGTGCTCTACCAGACTTCAAACAAAAGATTAGTTTCTATCAAGTTTGCAGATCTTTACAGCAGTAGCTGTCTTAATTTAAAAAATACTAATTACTTGAGCTATTTTTCACATGTAAGCTTTTTCTCATTTTAAAAACAGATGTCATAGTTTTGGTTGCATATCCATAAACTTTTAGGAAACCATCAGGTTTATTAACATTTTCTATATTTATAGAACACTGTTTCTTCATGAATATCAAGTTATGTTATTATCTACATATGATATTTTGTAGAAATATGGTGCCTAATTCTACCCACACTGAGACTGTGGCATGTTACAAGAGCCTATCTGTAGAGAAGCATTATTTCTGCCTTTTGGTGTCCAGATGGCCAGAATGTTTGTGGGGGATTTTTTTAATTGTTGTTGTTGCTTTCCATCATCCCTGTTGGAAATGTAAGAGTTGTTATTCTAAGCTTATAGTCATTGTTAGAAAAATGAAATTCCATCTGCTATTGATTGAAGGAAGCTGGGGAAAATCAACAGAAAAACTTATTTGCTAGGCAGCATTTGTTGCCAGTTCTGAGCCAAAAAGCTCATGCCATTGTGCATGAAGAACTCTGGAATGCTGGTGATTTAACCTGGTGGATAACAAGGCAGATGCATATTCTGTTATGAATCTTCATTTGTTTCCATGATTTTTATTGCCTTCTAGCTCCTAACCACAAAACTTCTCAAGCTTATCGTTAATCAGACTTTGTATATTGATTTAGGTAAAGACATGCTAAATCACAAGTAGGTTTCTCAATGCATGAAAATGTCTTAACTGTCATGGACCAAACTTCCAGAAGCCCCAAATATTTTGCAGTTAGTTCAGAAGAAGTTGTTGAACTTTTGATATGTATATATCAAAATATATACATGTATTCGTCATGTATATATATTTATATATTTTTTTATATGTGAGCCTTGCTTTTATGGTGCTGGGTGCACATTTGGGAAGACTCAACGAAACTCTGGGGAGGGAGAATGGCAGTGATTCTTTTAGTCAGTCTGTTTAGCCTTGAATATCTTTCATGGTGCCATGTTTATTTTGTGTAACATAGCTGCTCCTGTTCCTAAGCCCTGTTTTTCTTAGCTGGTCCTTTCCTAACTTCCTTTGGCTACAAGAGTCTGCAAGGCTGACCTCCTGAAACTCTGTGTCAAAGCTCTTTCTGGTGCATGTTTTTTCACTCATTGCATACATTTTATTGATCTTCCTGATCTTCAGCTGCTTAGTGATACCACTGTTAAATTATGACTTTGTATTTTATGCACTATTCTAAATCACTGAAACCCTCTTTGGAGGGCTTAGGGATGTTTTAACACATGAAGAGACTCAGGTATTGGTCCTACACCCCAAGTAAGTACATGTTTGGAAGACCTTGTACCCTTCTCCTTTTGTATTTCTGAGAACTCTAAATGTTTAAGAGCCTAACAGCCTTTCTCTTAACTTTGATTTTTTTGTTTGTTTGTTTTTATTTTCCCAAGAAGTCAAGGGTGGCGTAATGGTATTTTTCCTTAAGAAAATGTATTTTTGCTTTTAATAGATTATAAAGAAGCTGTTGAACCAAGTAATATATAGGGAAAGTGAATTACTGATCTTAAGGGATATCTAAGAAATGAATTTTGGATTTGCAATTAGTATTAAGGAAAACCTCTTCCAAACAGTGACAGCAAGAAGAAATAGCTTCAAAGAAGTTAACAAGCTTTAAAAAAATTGGGCTGTTAAGCTTTTTACAAATGAATCTTTGCTTATGTCCTCTTTTAACTTCTCTCTGCAGAGGCAGGGATATACATTTAGCAAGATGTTCATGGATATCTCTAAGCCTTAAAATTAAACATCTGCCTGATGTTTAATAATTTTGTCTATTGTCTGAGAACAACATGTTTTCCCCCTAGTCACCTGCTTATGCTATCAATAGGATCGGCTCCAGAACCTGGATCAAACCGAATACTCACTTACTACTAGACTAGAGGGAGGAAATTAAACATTTTTCGGGGTGGAGGGGGGAAGTCACTGGAAGAAGCAGGAGTCTAGAGGTAATGCTTCTTATGGAGTACTTGAAGGTTCTCAGTAACAATTGTTGTCATTCATGGTCCTTGCATTGGCATGCAAGTCTGCTTTTAATTTATCCATGGATGGATTATCCAGGTTTCTGAATAATTTGCACTGCAAATGTGCAACATCCAGGCTTATGAGGTATGTTCCATCTGAAATCAGTGTATTTCCATATCTTTTTTGCACTACCTCTGCCTGTCACCTACTTTACATAGGTGGAATGTCGACTGTATTTGGTTCTACCCTTTGTAAAGGTGTGCTGTATAATGAGCAGTTTTAAGAAACATGGAGCTGGGAGGGAGAGGAAGAGAGGTGGATTTCTAAGAAGGACATGTCTTAGCTTGGGGCTTTTTGTTGGTTGTCTGGGTTTTTTTTACAACAATTAGTAGTATTCAGTACTTCATGTATTTAGCCATAGTGACTAATTTACAGCCATGACTGCTTGAGACATCTGCAAATCATAATCCATGATTTGGAGATGCAGAAAGGAGAAACATGCTGTTAGTGATGACTTGGAATCCTCCTTCCTGAGGAGAAGGAGCTTGGAGATGTTGACTAAAAAGACGCTCAATGTCACCTGGTAATGCACACTTGCAGGCCAGAAAGCCAACTGAATCCTGGGCTGCATTAAAATAGATGTGGCCAGTGAGGGAGGTGATTCTGTACTTTGGGTAAAATTTTCCAGTTTTCAAATGGATTTGAAGCCACAACATTCTTCACAGATAAAATCCACTGGTAAGTACTCTAGTGAGGCTTCAAATTGACAGAAGCTACAATTAATCCATAAAATTTCAAAACTAGTAGAAAGATGCAGAAGAACGGGTGCCCAGTTCAACACTAGGAAACACTAGCCACAAACTCTCTGCTGGTGTTTCCCTATCTCCTGCAAACAATGCCCCAACTTAGCATTTAAATTCGGTGCATTCTTGTGGTCTCAGGTCTTTGGCTAACACCAACAGAACGCTTTGTACTTGTGAAGTATTTGTCAGAGTTAACGTGCTACTCAAGATTTAAGGAGGCACAATTTTACTAAGAAATCTTAAGGAGGTAAAATAAAATGGGTAAGGAGAAAATTGATTTTTTTTTTTCATTTTTAGAGCAGGATTTGAATAGCAGCCAACAAGGAAGCCTTGAATCTGTCATAAAATGAGAAAAAAGCAAAGTGTTACAAGACTATCATCTACCTTGTGTGCTGAATGAAGCAGATTCCTGTTGAAAGTTGATCTAAAGATGATGTCAAATCATCATTGGGACCGGAACATCTTTCATAGGAGGAATGGCTGCGGGAACTGGGGCTGTTTAGTCTGGAGAAGACTGAGGGGGGATCTTATTAACATTTACAAATATTTAAATGGTGGGTGTCAGGAGGTTGGGGCATGCCTTTTTTATTTTTATTGTATCTAGCAACAGGACAAGGCACAACGGGATGAAGCTGGAACACAAAAAGTTCCATTTAAATATAAGAAAAAACTATTTCAGTGTTCAGGTGAGGGAACACTGGCACAGGCTGCCCAGAGGGGTTGTGGAGTCTCCTTACTTGGAGGACTTCAAGACCTGCCTGGGCATGTTCCTATGTGACCTGATCTAGGTGGACCTGCTTCTGCAGGGGAGTTGGATTAGATGATCTCTAAAGGTTCCGTCCAATCCCTACCATTTCGTGATAAAGAAAACTTTTCTGAACAGAAATGTTGGGTACGCATGGTACACAGTAACTGTCTTATAATGCTTGACAGCTGTTTTTTGGGAGGCAGTGAACTTGAAGGTGGTATGGAGGACACTCAGAGGTGTGTGCGTGCTTCTGTGAGTACTGCCCACTGTTTTGTTAGAGACACAGTAAACCATCTAGAGAGACTAGTATGGACATGTCCTTTTGTCTGATAAAAAACCCCTCTAACTGTCAAGAAATATGTGATAAAATATTTATGTGTGCTGTTTCTTGCCAATAATACTGTACCTGCCGTCCAAGAGGAACGGTCTTCAATTCTGGTTTACAGTAAAATTATTTACATTTGTCTTATTTTTGAGACTGAACAGTATTTCATATCGCATACTTTGATGTTGGTTTTTTTCCAGGGCTTTTTATATTGTGTTTACATAGAGAATCATATTTATTCTGAATTCTGTAGCTATGGCTGTTTTGTTGTTATGAAATAGACGTTTCTTGATACCTGGAAATAATAGTAGGTCCATGAGGTAGGCAGCCTGAGATTTATAGGGTCCTTACATACTCATTTTCTTGCTTTTAAGTACTTGGCTTTTCTAAATGAGGTGATAGATAACTCTTGTTCACACAGATATAAGGCGAGGGATCTGGACAAGTTCTTTACACTTCAGTGTAGTTGTTTTTTTTTATCTGCAATTTCACCCGATGGCAAAGATCTCCGTGTATTTGAAAAATGTACATTTATGCTATTAACTTGTTTTGTGCTATGCCTGCATAAATGCAGAAATTTCAGCAAATGTAAATGCATCACACTACAAATAACATCCCGGATTTATTTTTAATGAATAATGTCTTTTTGGATTTGTCTTTTTTTTTTAAGAAGTCTCTCCATAACCAAAGAGTGGAAATAAAAAATAATCTATCACGTCTTGGTATGTCCTTTCTATCTTTTTTTTTAATAAACAAATTTTGTTTCTACATTTAAAATGGAAATATTTTCTAATGATTGTCAAAATACAGAAAATGTTTTAAAGCATTTCTATCCATGTTTGGGAAGCAAGCTCCTATAGGTATAATTATCAAGATACAATCCTGTTTTGTATTATGATGTACTGTGATGGATAGGTAGATGAGACACGATAGATTAATAAATGAAAAGGAATTGTAATATACTTTAAACTTAGAAAGATATTTATCTTTTAGAACACTCTCGAGTTTTCATGGTACTGAAGATACACACTGTCTGTTTGGGGCTTTTGTTAAATCTCTGTGTGTCCTTGGGATACCCATATGATCTCTGTAATATTATGTTAAGTAATGGAAAAACTATCACCTGTGGCACTGGAAGGTGTTTTAAAAATTATTTATTGAAAAATTCTTGAGGTTTTTTTTTGCTAAGAGAGCAAGGAAAAAATGTCTGATTAGTCGTAACATGAAGAAATAATTTTGTCTTTAAATTGTTGCACTTCACAGTGAGCAACTATACACCCATTTAGGAGTTAATAATATTTTAAAGTGATGAGAGACTATGTTTGCACATCCATCCAGTATTCATTGTTCTAAATGCTCCTCATTTACACTTGAGGATCTTGTATAATACTCCTTCAAATGAAATCACTGATAAAAAGATGGTGAAAAATATCTGTGAGTTGAATTGGGTCTCCAGTTGTCTGAAAAAAATCCTTAATAGTTTCAAGTGTTATGTATTGTCTTCAAATATAGCTGATAGGTGAAATTTTAAGGAGATTTAGTTGAGATGGGGTGAGGCAAAGCTGAAAGGAACATTAACAAATTGTTTCTAAATTGATAGGGAAAGAAATTGTTTTGGTGTTTGGTGGTTTTTTTTAATGACTCAGTAGTGAGATTTCACAGTTTGCAAAAGCACTATCCTTTATCTTCCCAACAACTATGGTAATTGTGCTGCATTCATGTTGAGGAAGGAAGAGGTTAAAACAAGACTACAGAAAAGAAGTTTGTGATGCAGAGGTTGTGTATTAGCCGTGTTACCCTCTAATGCCAATTTTCCCTAGAGTTGCTTCAAGGAAGTTAGTTTAGCCCAGCGTTACTTTGTTTAGGTCATCACATAGCAGACTGAAATGTTGGTCTGCTTAAAAAACAAAGCAAAATAAAACAAAAACAACACAACCAAGTGTAAAGCATTGATCATTAAAAAAATGAGGAAATAGTATTCATCCCAATCTTTCTCTGATAGAATTTGCTTCTAGGAGCTTATTGCAAGAAGATATTTAACAACTTGTCTGTCTGCAGCTGACCTTACAAGTCATGTTGAATAAGGCAGGCTGCAGTTTTGTAGTCACTTGAACTGATACTGCTGCCAGAAAAGTAGTCCTACTGCCTGTTCCAGGTTCAAACTGTTGTTTCCTCTGTGTTGGCAGGTATTTTCTACAGCTGAGGTTAGAGAGCTCATTTGGATTAATACTTTGCCAGAATAGTTTCCACTTAGATGGGTTTCCTGTCCAGGTTCACCACCTGACTGTAGAAACAATTCTGCCAGTTCAAGGGAATAGCAGCACAAAGACCAGAATAAAGCTCTAAATAAAGCTCTGAACTGAAGCTACTTTTGTTTAGTGGCAATAGGACTTTATGAATCCAGAAGTTACATCTTGATGAGAAACAGAGGCTATATGTAAATTGCTTTAGTAGGTGCAGCAAGGATAATCATGGATCTCTTTAGGCAAGTAACATACCCTGGTTTGGGTTGGATAGGACATGCGTGTTCTGTATACTGATCCCAGCATTCTGTAGGACCAAAGGTATCCCACAGATGTTCATGTATCATACATACAGGCTTCTCCAACATGAACCTATCTGCCTCTGTCACTGTCCTCAGCAACCACATCATCACACCAGAGAGCAAGGACTGTAGCCACAGCTGCTGCCCAGACACTCCTTGGCACTAATTGCACAGCCATGTTGTGTGCTGCTGCTGCTGCTGGCGAAATCTGCCCAGGGCACAGGCTTAGGGCTCTCAAGACTGCATAAACTGAAGTGATCCACAGCATAGAGTGGCATGCACATCAGACACAGAATAAAACCATAGGAAAATTCATTAAGAAGCTGAAAACTGTTCACAATGCCTGCAATGTTTATGTGTATTCAGAAGAGGTTTTTTTTTTCTTCTGAATTTGTGGAAAGAACTGAATTTGAGGGAAAGATGGAGAATTTTACAATTACTTCAGCCTCACTGAAATCCTTTTATTCCAGTTTTATTTGTGTTACGGTAGAAAGAAGCTAGACTAGTGCATCACAAAGAATAATCCATACAGTGTTCGAAAATTACTTTTCTAGAACGGGCTACACAAAGTCAGGAGATAATACAGATTCCAGCGTGACATGACTGCAAGCATGCCTAGTTTGTGCTACCTTGTTTATTATAATTTTTGGCCTACGAACTTTATATCTAAAAAATAAATGTCACTGAAAACAATTATAGCTAGTCCAGAAAATAAGCAAAGGAACAAGACAGGACACAAGTCAATTGCACATGTGATTTTTTTTGTTTGTTTGTTTGTTTTTTTTTTCCCAGGGACACAGTACATCAGATTAATCAAGGTAAAACAGATGGAGCAAAACCTTGATATGAATCTTGCTTCTAGTATTAAGTCCCACAGAGTTAGACATAACTGAAATCTTTGCTATGGTAGCGGTAGAACAAATTCTTGAAGACATTTGTAAAAGCTATCTCAGGTCACATGGAAAACAGTCAAACCAGGGGGGATAAAATAGCTTTTTCATCAAGGAGATCTTTTAAAAATTATTTTTATTATTTCCTTGGGAAGTTTAATATTAAACAAAGTTGAAAAGATCGTTATTTGGGTACTGCTGGTTTCAAGGAAGGAGTGTTAAATGTGGCAAGTGACCTGTATACTCTTAACATTAAAGTTTTGAAATAAATATTTATTGAGGCTATTTCTAGAATACACAGGATTAAGACCAAAGATGTAAAGTATATTAGCTTCTAAAGGTCCCTTCTAACTCCTACCATTCTATGATTCTATAAAAGTAGCTGAAATATTAACCAGTCTTAGCCCATTACAACACAGTATAGGGTTTTGTTTGTCTCCATGACCTGGACAGTATAAATGAGCTGCCAGAGGAACAACGTCAGATGCTTGCTGTCACTGCTCACCCCCTCACTGGGACCCCCTCCCTGGCCCGAGACCCCATTTCAGCCCATTCTGGGGCTGTCGGTCCCTGCCCCAGTGATTCTGCAGCAGCACCCTGCAAAGTCTGTTGAACTCTTTGTGTCCCCAGTGAAGTGCAACATGTGTGGGGCCAAGGCTGTCCCCAGCTCCCCCATGGGAGCCCTGGCTGCCCCAACCCCAGGGAGCTGGTGGCCGGGCTGCCTGTGGCCCTGTCACTCACCCTGGCGGGACCCTTCAGGGCCCAGGTGCAGAGTGGGAAGCACACATTGTGGGTGCTTGGGCAGGTGACCAAGTTAAGAAAAAGTCAATAAGAGGACACAGTGGTGACTATTGCCTTGAAAGGAAAATAAGCTAGGCAGCAGCTCATGGGCTTATGGCACACACTCATTCCAGGCTCACAAAATCTGAGAAGGTAGAAGTGAACATGTAGGTAAGGGTCTTTCCTGCCTTCTTTGCATCATGGTCCACACCAACCCCACTGTTGCTCTTGAGGATGGACATAAAAATCCTAGAGCTTGTCAGTGGCTGCTGATGTGAAGAGGATGTAAAATGGAGTTAAAACAAAATGTGAAGGCTACAGAAAGACTTTGAATTGCATTGTTAAGGAGAATGCAGCTAGTGTTGCAAGGGAGAAACAGAAAAAGTTGCAAAGGTGAATGGTTGTGGTTATGTATTTATAACTGAATCCATTTTCAAAGCCAGCAGAATAGATGTTTAATGTTTATCTGTGGTTCTTCAAAGCCTCTGGATTGTCTTTCTTTTCCTCCTTTAGGGAAGCTAGAAAGATTTTGAACTCCATTATCAATATTTTTTGCACCTTCCTATGCTCAGGACAAGTGTCCTTGAAAGGGTAGCAGTTTTGGATTTACTGATTGTCATGTAGACAAGGATGTTTTCAAAATAAAGGCACACAACCCATTTGTAAATCTTCCTGAATATATGAAAGTCTAATCAGGCTGACTCAGACAGCCAAACTATGGCATATCTCATTTGAATTCACTCTTCCCCCAGGCCTTGTCTACAAGAAATATGCATACATTGTATTGTAAGTAGAAAACATGAATGATAACAATACTCAGCCTTGGTGGAGTTCTGAATATATTTTAGTTTTAAATGCATTTGAGCATTTACCTTTTTCATGCACTGAATGTAGCTGTAAGAGCCCTATACAATGCCTTTCCTTGTCGCCAACAATATAGTCCTGAAACAATGCAACCTTCCACTGCCTCATTTCCTCCTTACTGTTTGCAGTTGACAATATTTTCTGCCGTAAGCTACGTATTTATTGATTTGGTAGATGAACAGGGATCTGGCATACCCTACTCATCTGAGTAATTCCACCTTACAGTGAGGGTCCTATTGAAGATGAATGTATTGATTGTGTGGGCATGATTAGTGCATCTTCCTCCCATTCTGAGAAATCTGTATTATTAAAATAATGATTTGCTGAACTGTCGTCTGGTTTTGATTTTCAAGGGCAGAGTAGAGGGGCAGAAGAACCTCCCTTAACTTGCTGGCTACACTCTTCTTGATGCACCCCAGGATGCCATTGGCCTTCTTGGCCACGAGGGCACATTGCTGGATCATGATTCGTTTGTTATCAATCAGGACTCCCAGATGTCTCTCTGCAGAGCTACTCTCCAGCAGATCACCCCCAGCCTGTGCTGGTGCATGGGGTTGTTCCTTCCCAGATGCAGGACCCTACACTTGTCCTTGTTGAACCTCATGAGGTTCTTCGCTGCCCAACTCTCAAGCCAGTTGAGATCCTGCTGAATGGCAGCACAGCCTGCTAGGGAATCAGCCAGTCCTCCCAGTTTGGTGTCATCAGGGAACTTGCTGAGGGTACACTNGGAGAGCATGAACACAGTCCGACAGTGCCACAAATTATGCAGTCAAGTTTCCCTCATTTGTTGAAATTGCAGGGGTCAGCACACCGGAGTGCAGGGGATGAGCCTCGTCCTGGGAAAACTACCTGCCTGATCATGATGTCTCCCCTGCCAGGTAAGTATAAGATGATAAAGTAAGATGCAGGTTCTTTTCTCCCAGTCCATTCCTCTCAACTATTTCCATGATTAGAGACCCTAATCTTATATCTTCACACTCTAATTTAGGATCTGAATGTGCATGAGCATTTGTTTCTTCTTTGTCTGAGCCTAGTTCCATCTCACTTGTGCTGAAAGCTCTAATCTGGCCAAAAACTGAAAAGGGAGGACAAAGATGAATTAGCACATACAACATCTCCTGCCTCCCTCTGCCAGAAATGGTAGGAGCAGCTGAAGGTCCGCTTCCTCTCCACTGCTCTTCTTCAGTCAGCTCATGCTTTCCACAGAGGCAGCAAGTCACAGCTGCCCTAAATAGGCATTTACCTTGAAGGCATCTACCTAGAAGGATAACTGCCACCTCTCACATTGTACTGAGTTTGCATGGCAAGGTTTTGATAGCAGAGTGGCTAAATGGGGTGACTTCTGTGAGAAGCTGCCGGAAGCTTTCCCTATGTCTGATAGAGCCAATGCAACTGACTCCAAGACAAACCCATTGCTGGCCAAGGCTGAGCCCATCAGTGATGGTGATAGTGCCTCTGGGAGAACATAGTTGAGAAAAGTGCAATAGTAGCTGGAAGAGAGGGGTGAAAATATATGAGAAACAGCTCTGCAGACACCAAGGTCAGTGAAGAAGGAGGAGAGGAGGTGCAGAGATATCCCTGAAGCCCATGGTGCAGCCCATGATGAGGCCCTGCCCCTGCAGCCATGGAAAACACAAGAGAGCAGAGATTTACCCGCAGGCCAGAGAAGACCCCATGCCAGAGTGGGTGATGCCTGAAGGAGACTGTGACCCTGTGGAGAGCCTGGGCTGGAGCAGCTCCTGGCAGGAACTGTGGACTCGAGGTGAGAAAGGAGCCCATGCAGAAGCAGTTTGTGAAGAAGTGCAGCCTGTAGGAAGGACTCACATTGGAGAAGTTTGTAGAGGACTGTCTCCTGTGGGAGGGACCCCATGCTGGAGCATGGGGTCCAGCCTGGAAAAGATGTGAGGAAGAGGGAGCAGCAGAGATAACACATGATGAACTGACTGCAGTCCTTATTCTCTGTTTCCCTGTACTGCTGTGGGGGATGAGGTAGAGGGCTTGGGAGTGTTGTTGAGCCTGGGAAGAAGAAAGGACTAGGGAAAAAGTATCCAAATATTTCATTTTCTTTCTCATTACCTTACTCTATTTTGATTAGCAATAACTTGAATTAATTTTTCCAAGTTGAGTGTGTTTTACAGCAATTCCTGAATGGTGTCTTCCTTTCCTTATCTTGATCCATGAACCTTTTGCTATATATTTTCCCCTCTGTCCCACTGAGGATGTTTCAATGCCTTGGAGGGTACTTGGCATCCAGCCAAGGCCACCCAACACACACATGATCACTGCTGTGCTTTGTGATTTTTGTGTACAAGTTGTTGTCACTGTGGGCTTTTTTCACTCTTAACTAAACGTTGGTTTTTTTTCCTAAATTCATTAACATAGTTTCTTAATTTGGCATATTGCACGATAGTCCACGGAGCCAAGAAATAGTCATGAAAAAGTTATAATTTCTTTGTCAGACACATCACTATGATTGGTGTATGTTGTACTAGCATGACTAGATGATTGCTGAGGTCTATATTTTATATGTCTTTTGGGAGTTGGGTTTTTTAGTTTGTTTAATTATGCAGACTTTAAAAATCAGCCCATTGTGCTTTGTTTTATTCAAAAGTCCTCCTATTTACCCTCACAAAAAATGGGAAGTGGTTGGAAATCTGTAAAATATTTATGGGATGGGAAAACACTGATGCTAATTTTAGTAAGATATGTGTTTTGATTGTTATCTTGGCAAGTAAAAGTAATTTGATTACTAATTTGCTAACTTCTGTGCTTGTTTGTCTCTCTTACCAAGGTGATACCGTTGCAAATTTCCATTCTAGAGATGATAGAAAGTTTGACATGCCATCATTATGTAAGAGAATACCAACTCATGCCTTGTTACTGGCAATTACTGTACTCCTAAGAGTAACCTTTTCCTTACCATCAGATATACTTAAACCAGATGCAAAATATTGAGGGAGTTGGAATCATATACTCTCATAAAATGTGCTCTGTCACCTTTCTTTAAAATGTCATTGGCTAACTGGATCTCTCTACTGCAGTGAACATGTTCAACACTGGCCAGGGAGAAAAACTGGTACTATGTCTTTGATTTGCTCAGTTTGCAGCCATTGCATTTGCGTTTTTAATAAACGTGAGCTACACTGTGAACAAACTTCATCTGAATTAGAGATAATTAAGATAAGGTTGGCTGCAAAAACCATCACCTTTTCCTCCATCCATCATCCCCAGCAATGAGGCCACTTTTGCTGCACAGAAGATGCAATGTGATTCCATTGGCTCTCCACAAGGGAGGAGAGATGCTTTTCTGGTACCTGAGCAAGTTGAAGGTTCATTACAGTGCATATAATTAAGGAGTGTAAGCAATGAGACAAACGATAAGCTTCAGAGTTCTTTATTAAAAAAGAAAAACAATTTTTGGGAAATAACTTTGAAATAAATGCTAAATGAGGACTCTAAGAGGATCAACATTTAAGGGGGCTTCATTTAATGTCTGAATTACTTGAGACTGCAACTTGCCTTTGTCAGAATCACATATTCCAAGAAAATAGTACTCAGAGCTATTTTACAAGATATTTTGTAAGTCCTTGTGATTCAAGTATAGAAAAAATGTCAGGAAACATTATGGTTTGTTCTTATCTTCTATTTTATTTTTCAAAATCCAAGATAATAAAGCCCTCATTGCACATCTAGAAATACTTGAAATAATGTGCTCTTCAGGGGGGAAACAGACTGAACAGCAGTTAAGCTATTACTTTCACTAAACCAAATAGGCTTTAATAAAAAGCCTCTTCTTAGCTGTATTGTCCATTATTAACATGACTACAACAGTCTTGTAATATTCTTATTTCTAAAGGACTCTTGATGTGCTTTTTCCTCAAGAGAAAGTGGTAATGTATACATTAGTAGCTGATGTGTGTGGCTGATTGACCCACCAGTTGTGCCTGTCAGCACAGGCTGTGTTTTCTACAGCCAGCTGCTTTTTTTTTGTTACACAAGAGGGAAGAAGTTTCCAAAAGCTAATGCACTTTTGTCACCTGAATTTCGTCAGTCATTCCTGTGTAAAATGCATGGCAACTTTATCAAGCTTGCTGAAAATGTTGTGTACAATGTACTTGGGTTTGCAAATATTCTGAATTTTCTGTTTATTTATGAAGATTAAGGAAGATTTAAATACTAGTCAAAGGGATAATTACTGCTGGGGAGCTGTCTGTATTGAACCGTAGCTGAAATATATACTTAACATTGTGAAGGCAAACCCTTTCATTCTATTTAATGTTGCCGTCTCCACATATCTCTGTAATGAGGAGGCTAGGACTTGTGGTGTTAAAGTGCAGAGACCATTGATTCTCTTCCTCTCTGGGTTCAGCATCCTGCAGATCAGAACACCTCTAGGGTTTGTGCTCAAGTGCCCAATAGCTTCTTTAAACCAACATATTTAATCTTTATAGCCGGAAGAGAACAGAACACAAGAGAAAGGCATTTTAATGCAATGAAAGAGCTACATGCTTGTCTTTCTTACCCTAAGGCCTTTGCCCTGTGGTACAGAGTCACAGAAGTTTTTCTTCAGATCCTATAGTAGAATCAGTGCTTTTTATTCTCTGTGGAATTTCTGTAGGGAGATTATTTTAGTCTATCTTTATTTTTTAACCGTTGCTGTTCTTTTTTGATCACTTTGCTCCCAGATTGGCAAAACCAGTTGTATTAACATTGCTCATAGTCTGTCACAGGCTGGAGATTATGATGTATATTACTCCACTGGCAGGTCTCAATCTTATTTCAGTACTTACTACGTTCTCCCTAGGAATTGTTTTCAGATAGATCTTTCTGCTAACCTGGCCTAGAGTGCAGTCTCAAAACTTTTGAAGTGGCAATAATGTCTAAAACTGATGTAGACAATGTTGGGAGGAATAAAGAGTTAGAACATGGGTGAATACTAATTTCTTAGTCATCAAATCTACCATTTCCAAAATAAACATATTAGCCATATCTTGAAAGCAGCTTCTTCTAGGGTAAGCACAAGTATCTTTCAATGATAATCAACTCTTTTTAGCAGGAAGCTACTTATTTGAAGCCACTGAGTAGTTTCAGCCAGCTTTTTAGCCAGTTAGTCATTAATTAAAGGGACATACAAATATATTAAATATTCTAATTACCTTATATAGTATAGTATCACAATAACCAGTATTTAAACATTAACTTTTTGTCCTTTGCAGCCTATGCAAACTTCAAGGTTACTGGCTAACCTGACTCTGTTACTTGTAGCTGAGTGGCAGTGAGAAAGGACTACTCAGAGGTTCCATTATGTTTTGATAAACACCTTGTCTCAAGGCAAGGTGTTTCTTCCAGAATGCTATTTATGTCATTTTTTCCCCTCAAGGAAATATCCCATAATAAATTGCTGAAAAAATTTTGCAGCAAATGTGAAATTTTCAAAGTCATTGGCAGTGTGCCTCATCAGTTCACAAGCAAGTTTGAAAGCCACAGGGAGTTTTGTGTAGGGAATATGTTTTCTACCAATGCAAATTTCACTAGTCCAAATGCAAGAAACATTTCCATTGTTGCTACTTTCTTATATATCATAGCGTACCACCACTGAGTTACATGAGTCTAAGAAATTAAATTATTTCTTTTTCCTTGTGGAGTAACAGACCAAGCTTATTAAGAAAGATGGACTCAGGTTTTGGGTCTGAAATGGAGAACAAAAAATGTGATCACAACTTTTTGCTCATCATCTTAAAGGCTTGTGCATTTATCACTTGCTGACTATATTGTGGCTATTCCTACTAGCTTTGGGCTAGCTTAAGGAGCATGTTACCAATATACAAGGTATTGTGTTAATATATATATCCTGGCCATTTCATCATCTGAATGAGGTGGTCATTTTTCTACTGTTTTCTACCTATTATGCTGCTTTCTTTCTATTTGGCCTGTCCTGAAATGTTTAAAGGCAAGATTTTTCAGTGTAGGATTTCCAACTTTCTGGCTACTCCTTTGACAGAAAGTATCCACAGCTTAGCTCACAGACCAGTCCTATGCCTGTATAGTACAGTTTATCAGTTTATGAGTTACATTATATTGCCTCTTAGTAGAGGAAAGTTATTTTCCCCTGTCTGAAAAACAAGTACATTAATTTTTAGAAAGCCCAGACTCTTACACTCCATATCCTCAGTATAACCATGCTGTAACTGCCCTTATGAAACAGGATCTTCCATCAAACATGATAGGAATTTCCCAAGTAAACTTTTAATTTAATCAGTTAACAAAACAAAAGCAGATCCACTGGTCGAAGAACAGCCATTTTCTGCAGCCTTTTGCACATTAAAGAATCCCATTACTATAATTCTATTGTATGTTTTTTTAATACCACTCTTGTGTAATACTCTGCACTTGACAATCATGTTACTTCATTAAAGTGGAGTTCAACTTTATTTATTTCATAGATTTGTTAAGATATTTAGAGTAAACAATTTTTTTACTGCTAGCAGTTGGGTGGAAGGAATTACTGTTGTGAGTACCTCCCATGGCAACTCCTGTACCACAGCATAAGGTAGGTGGGCTAATCTCTAAACTAGAAATCTTCAAGAAGCCACACGGCAATGCACGAAGGAGGCCCTTTTTGTCCTTGCAGTGAGATGGTGGAGATGAATGTTGCAAGCTCAGGCTCAACTTAACATTGTAATGTGCTGTTCCAGACATCACGATTTTGCTGCCTCTCAGCAAATACTTTACTTACTGAAGGCCTCTGTGAGACAACAAAGTGAATGCTACATGGGTTTTTAGGGTAGATCATATGGAGTGCTTGCATATCGTGGCATATCTGTGGTTATGGCATATCAGCCTTTCACACTGGAGAGGCTTCTTCCAAACCTTTACCCTAAAGATGAAAAAGCATTTAAGTTGTTGCTTTTTTTTTAGCATTCACAGTTCTAAAAGAAGGGAAACCACCAAGAGAGGACTGCATGCTGGATTCTACCAGACAGCCTGAATCCTCAGATGCCTTCCAGAGGCTGTCCAAGTTCTGCCATTCAGCCAGAAATTCTCATATGGCCCATGAAGTTTTTACAGTTTCTCAACCTAATCACTGATGGCACATCAGATTTTCATGAGACTAGAACTGTGGGCATTCTGTGGCTAATAGGCACTTTTAGCTGCAATACTAAAGCTCTAAATTCTGTGAAAACTTAGATACAATTCCAACCATACCAAAACAAGCTTTCAAACTCTATTCAAAAGATACCTGAGGTACTGTGAAACCTATGGGCTTGGGGGGCATAGCCATGAGAGGTTTGTATGTAGATGTTTGCCAAATAACTAGTGTTCAGCTGCATATGGAAAGAATGGAAGTGGTCCTCTGCCAAAAATGATTTGGAAGACAACTGATCAATAGACGGTGCTCAGGTAAACACTTGTACCTAGTCATTTATTCCCTTCAAACGTTGACAATAAGGAACATTCTAATAATTACTTAGCACCAGAGCCTTCAGGAAAGAAAACAATGGTCTGAGTTCATCCCTGGGTGTAATTGTAGTTAAATTTGCCTTTTGTGGTTATTTAGAATGTCTTTTAGTGACCAGCAAATTGCATCTGGCATTGCATTTGTTCAAAGACCATGTACAAGTAAGCCTTTACTTCTACCTGTCTTCTAAAGCCTCGTGAAAAATTGGCATGGAATATCAGGGGTGTTAAATCATTAAATCTATTTCTAAACACATTACTTCTGTTTCTATAAGCTTTCTTCAATTCCTGTTTGTTTGTTTTTAATTTGAGTTCAAATTGAGATGCAGAGTTTAATTTCTGGATCTCTGTTTTTTCCAGAAAATAATGATACTGAAGTTATTCTGGGAATCGAGTTGCAGTTCTATCAAAGCAATTTTGCCTGCATCTAAACCCACATTAACTACAGCTTTGAAAAACACTTCTGGCAGGTCATTTACCTTTAGTCTGTCAGAATTTTGTTCAAAAGTATGTTGTGGTACTTTTGCCTGTTTGTTAACCAAAATTGGCTCGTTTTTTCGAATTCATGAGAAATCAAGGGTCACTCCAAAGTTGCTTGTTTCAGCGGCATCCTTGATTGCCTTCTGTGATGTGTATTAAGAAGCCCAGTCAGTGTTGCATTATTTTTGCTCTCTTAGTGGACTATTGAAACTTTTACAGGGAAGTGGAAGAAAATTAGATTTCAAGGGAAGAAAATGAATCGTGATTTCAGTACATGTTCCTAAAAAACTTCTGATATTTTTTCACAGCTGGCTGGTAATAAACACTGCTAGAACAGTCACTCCTAGAAGATGAAAAATAGAAAAAATAATTCAAAGTTTTCATCCAAACACGTATAAATTCAATCTTAACCAATAGCAGTTATTCCTTGATAATCTATGTTCAGGCCAAGAACAGTGTGCCTTCAGTCTTTATTGATATATTGTATTTAAGCCCTATTGCTTTCCTTTAATCAGCTAAAAGAATTATAAGGAATATATTACAACAAGGTATCATTTCTTCTTAGTAGGTATTGAAAAAATAATAAAAGGGATATGAAGCTAGGCAGTATATATCTTCTGGAAATCGGGAATTTGACATGGCTAGTACACATTGGGAAGGGTAAACTTTTAAATACATAACGGTGAGAGAGCAATTCATTTTCAGATCAATAAGACAGATAGTGATGTCAGTGGTAATCTTTGTACCGATGTCAATATTTGTTCACCAGCACTTTTTTTAACTCATAAGAGTATCCTCCTGACACGTCTTTCCTGTACAGATCTCCTGCTACCTTTGAGGTGTGCTATAGCTATCCAAACCTGGGACATATTTCAAATTATGCTGGGTTTTTTTTTGAGGTTTTGCTATTTTGGTTTTGTTTGTTTGATTGATTTAATTTTTATATACTTTTGTGTGTTATTGTCATGGTCTTGTGTGGAGCCATTTCTGGTAATGGGGAAGGGGCTGTAAAGATGGCTCCTGTAAGAAGTTGCTCAAAACTCCCCAGCTATGAGTCAGACCTGCTTCTGAGGCTGAGCCAATTGGGTGCCTCCACAATCACTTTTTAAGAAGAGGAAACCAGAGAAGGAGGGTTCTTCCTGTTCCTTTTTGTTCTTTGTTCCTTCTTTTCTGGTTGGTGATGTAAGGAGCTGGATGAGAGAAAGAAGTGACCATGTGGACCCCAAGATCAGCGAGGGAAGCAAGGAGGAGGTGTGTTGAAAGAGAGGCTCCCCTGCATCCTGCGGAGAGGACTGGTGAAACAACTAGTTTGCTCTTCATAAAAGATCCTGTGCCAGGGACAGTGACTATGCCCAGAGGAGGCTGTATCCCATAGGAGGGACCCCATATTTGCAGAAATTGTAACTGCTGGGAAGAGCCGACACGAGAGGAGTTTGTTAAGGACTGTGTCCCGTGGGAGGGACCCCATATGGGAGCAAGAGAAGAACGTGAGGAGTCGTCCTCCTCTGAGAAGAGAGAAGTGGCAGAGCCCATCTGTGAGAGACTGACCACATCCCCCATTCCCGATCCCTCATGCTGTTGAATCATAGACTCATAGATGGTAGGGATTTGGAAGGGGCC
>WBNH01012623.1:1069-13101 GCA_013401255.1 Urocolius indicus
AGGGGACTGGAGCATCTTCCTTATGAAGAAAGGCTGTGGGAACTGGGGCTTTTTAGTCTGGAGGAGAGTGGGCAAGGAATCTCATTAATATTTACAAATATCAAAATGGTGGGTGTCAGGAGGTTGGGACATCACTTTTTTCTATTGTATCTAGTGACAGGACAAGGGGTAATGAGATGAAGCTGGAACACAAAAAGTTCCATTTAAACATAAGAAAAAAACTATTTTACTGTGAGGATGAGGGAGCCCTGGCACAGGCTGCCCAGGGGGGGTTGTGAAGTCTGCTTCCTTGAAGGTCTTCAAGATCCACCTGAACATGTTCCTGTGTGGCCTGATCTATGTGGACCTGCTTCTGCAGGGGGGTTGGACTGGATGATCTCTAAAGGTCCCTTCCAACCCTACCATTCTATGATTCTATGACCTAACAAGGAAAGCATGACCTTTGTCTGTAAAACTATATTTTGGGATCTCTGACGCAGTTCTCTTTTGAAGTTTGTGAACCTGTGAACAAGAGCAGAAGCTGTAGAAAAAATACTCATAAAAACCCAAACCCTATGTGCCAGGTGCAGCTATTTCTCTATCCAAAGATATTTCTAGTAATTCAGTTGATCTCACACAACACAGCATCATCAACTTTTCCCTGAAGGAAATTAATATGACACTATGATATAGTTTCTCAGTGAGAAGATTTTTCTGCTCTTTATTTGTCTCCAGGTGCTTTGCACAACAACATCTACTATCATTTGGCAAAATTTTGAGTGGCATCACCCTGCAACAAAAATCATAATGGCATACAGTTATCAACCTCCAGGAAACAGCAAAACTATATATCACTGCAACACATGTAGTCTTAGAATATAGAATGACATAAACTTTCATGTATCAAGCTGGTCTCTAAATCATCTTAAAATAATTTTTAAACAAATGAGTTATTCTCACCGCTTACTATTATGTATGTACTGCTACACTGAACTCATGATTTTTGTAAATTCTGTCCACCTGGTCAGTAGAAATTTAAACTCAATAGACTATGCTTTTACAACACAAGAACGAGAAGCCATTAGAAAGAGCCAGGACAAGTCAGGTCCAAAACAGAAAGAAGCCGATCACTAACAGGTAGCAAGTAACCTGCTTTATCAAAGAAGTTATGGCTTCAAGAAGTTTAAATATGTTCAAGGGGAAAATGAGCAAAGGAGAAAGCACCCTTAAGTTGGAGGGGAGATCGAATAGGCACTTGTAAATACCTAAACCACATCAGGAAATCCCCTGAGCTGAAAACAGGTGGAAGTTGGGAGAGAAAAGGAAGATGGCATGAGGAGGGGGGGAAAAAAAAAAAAAAAAGAATATCATATGTTATCATATTTTTATCTTTCCATCAGCCTCTGATTATGACTACTTTCTTTGCTCCTCATGATCTTTAATGCATTTAATTGCACATTAGTCCTTGTAATGGACTGGAAGATGATAAGCAGCAACTTAGGATTACTGGTTTTATTGATTTTTCTCTTAGTGTGCTGCTTCTCAAGACACTGCAATAACAGGCAGATGCTTAAGATATACAGAAAAAGTTCTAACCCATTGTTTGGTCCCCAAAACATATTTAATATGACATCTTCAGGTCAAGGACAAAAGAGAGATTTAACTGATAAGAATATATGTCAAAGTTGACCTTAGACTAAGATCAGAGAATTAACTCTTAATCTGAGCCATTTTTATGCTTTTTATACTACTGACACAAGTAACTTCACCATTTGTTTAAGACCAGCTTACTGAATTACATGCAATTTCCCAACTCTTTTGCTATTGAAAGCTAGAGAAAAGATCCTTATAATAAGAAAATATCATTAAAGGGAATGAAAACTCAATGAAGACCTAGAAGCAGCAGCAGTAAGGACAAATGAGTAAGAGCACTTGCAGCTGCTTAACTGTTGTTAACCTCAATTAAAATCCACTATGTTCTTCTGAGCAATGATAGTTTACAAGACATGCTTACAGATCATACCAAATCGGGAGAATCAGACAATACCTAGAAAAGCTGGAGGAACAAGCAAAGAAGAGTCCTATGAAATTCAGCAGTGTCATACACGAAGCCTTGCACCTGGGAAGGAAGAGGCCCCTGCAATGATATTAAGCTGAGAGCTGCTCTCCTAAAAAGGACGAAGGGCTGATCATGAGCCTGCAGCACGCCCTGCCAGCTAAGACAGCCAACAGTGTGCTGGTCTATACTCTCAGTACATCCTGTTTTGTACTCATCAATACAACACAGACATTGATAAAATGGAGTAACTTCAGCAAGGGAACATCAAAATAACTACAGGACTGCTACCCTGTGAGGAGAGGCTGGGGGAGCTGGCCTCCCCAGTCCAGAGTAGCGGTGGCTTTTCAGGGGACCTAACAGAAGCCTGCCAGTGTTTAATAGGAGGCCATTAAGACAACAAAGCCAGGCAGTAGCCAGTGGTGCAAGGCACGGAGAGGCAACATCAACACAAGAGAATTCAGACTAGACATAAGGAAAATATTTCACACTATGACAACACACAAGCAGTGGGACTAGATGAAGCAGAGTGCTCAGAGAAGCTGTACAGTGTCCAACAAGGCTATACTGGACAGCACAATATAACAGTACAGGAGACGGAAAAAAGACTGATGTGGACTTGAAGACCATCAAGACCATTGCAACAGCCACATTCCAAGTGGGCCTTATTTAGCTTAACTTTTCCACTTCTATCCTTGTTAATGCCACCTTATATCCTGTGGCACTTTTTAAAATTTTAATGTAATTTAAGTTAATTTAGAGCAACTGTTCTCAGCTTTTACTTGGTTCTGAAAGTTGCTGCTTCTATTCTTCAATCTCAAAAAGAGATTCCATGCTTGTTATTTTTCTCTCTGCCTTATTAAACCACCCAGTACTACTACTTCCTGTAAATTTCTTACCTTCACTCTTTGGCCTACCACGACTGCAGTTCCACTACTATTTCCTTCCATAAGAAAAGATTTTCATACAAGTAGTTTTTGCTACAGGTAATTTTTATTCAATGTGAGTGTCAAGGAAAAAAAATACAAAGGTCATTAAACCAGCTCCACTCTAACTCTGTTTGACACAAAGGCATGTAGTAAAATATTCCAAGAGTATCATTCCAGTTTTTCCAAATGTATAGGCTACCATCATAAAACTCAAAGTAAATATCTTTCACTGCTTTAATTTCTAAAAGTCCTGTTTCTAACTTGGAAATCAGGTATGTGAAAGCTTTACACTACCACACATATTCCTTTTAAGTTCTTATTCTATTTATGCTATAGAAAAGATGAAAAAAAGCTTCCCTTTTAGAGCAAAATAATATACACCCCCTCCTTATCATCTCCTGCAAACTGGACACTGGGGCACATGCAACAGAAGATACAACTGCTAATCAAAATAAAATACAGAAAAAATAAAGTATGACATTGCAAACAGTATGCATGCTTATTTAAAGCAGCAATCTCTTTGGCCTAATCTAGTTACATACTTTCGTCTTTTCTAAGAGTCTGCCCACAGCAGATAAACACACAAACCTTCTTGTGCTGCACCAACTGACGTCAGCAGTCGCTTAGAAACAGTGTTTGGTGCAAAAGTGGTAGTACCGAAACTATGTTTACAATTGAAAAAGAATGACAGTATGCAGGGCTCACCATGGCTTCAGCAAAAGAGATATAAATTTATAAAGGAAAACTACAAAAGATATTTTATAAAACTTCACAGGATTTTCAACAAATGTTTATCTGCTTAAAGATCTTGCAGTGAATATCAAGAGTAATACATTTATTTTTCTGTGTTTTAAATGGTATAATTTCCACTCCTACACCGCCACTTCCAATAAAAATTTAAGAATCATCGGTTTTGGAATGCAAGCTTTAAGCTTCTTTCATTTCTGTTTAATCTATAAACAAAAATTCAAATCCAGTAACAACTTCATTGGGTAACTGTTTACAGGGACAAAGCCCCATTGTTCCCATAGCAGGAAAACAAAAGATCTCACAAAACAACCTGCACCAGTAGAAATAATCATCCCATCACTATTTTCTAAATAGTCAAATGCTTAGAAAGTCTAGTATGTAAGAAACTTCAAAGTGCTCTACTTTAAATAACTCAATACAAATATTATTTTGAAGACTCTCAGAAATAACATAAAATTATATAGCTGCAAAGTTGTGTATGACAGCTTCCCAAATAAACTTTACCGTTACAGTTTTAATTTAGAAAGAATGTGTGTGGAAAATATATGTAGAGGTTTATTTATTGGTTTAGAGTAATTTACAAATAAAGCCAAAAGTTTGGAGTAGCCTTATACTTTTCATTCTATAACAATATATTTTTCCACTTCTAACCACTTGTATGTAACATTTTTGGAAACCTATCGAAGAAGAAAAAAATTTGCATAGTTTGCACAAGTGCAAAAATATTATTTCAAGTTAAGTGTGAGATTTATGTATTCCACCTTTAGCAGGCATTTTCCAGCTTCAGAGTATGGAAATGGAGCAGTTTTCTCATCTGATTTGGGCCTAAGAGGAATGGACTGTAATGTTAGACAACAGAGTATATACCTCAGGTGCCCACATTCTTGCTGCCGTCTCTGAGAAAACATGAAGGAAGATGCTAAAACTAGAATGGCCAAAAAAAGGACACTGCAGAGCAAAAAACTGAAAAATACGAGTCAATATTACAAAAAACAGAAAGCTTATTTTCATATTTGTCATGATCACATGACAAAAAAGTACTTGAATTAAACTATGATGTGTGTCTATATAAACATGTACATATAGTAACACAAATTTGTATATATTTACAAAACATTAGGCTCATAATTTAATAGAGAGTTCTATTGCCAATAAATTCACCTATAGAAGTACACCAAAAAAGGTCAGAATAGCCACTTCAGAGGTGACATGGAAAACAGATATCTGTGGCAAGGGGACAAAAATACCTCACCAAGTCCAGACACTTGACAGTATGGGACAGTTTCTTTTATTAGTATTTAACAGCAAGATAAAATAAAGAGACAGGAAAATTTTGTCTTGCCATGTAAACTTTAGGAATACATTTGTAAAGCTAAAAGACACCTTAGCTTCTTATAAAGACTACATTTTAAAGTGCAAGTTCAATACTAAAACTTAAAACGATGAAAGGTGTTGTTTAGAGGAAACTCAACTTAAAGTTCAAAACCATGAATTGGTTAAGACCAGAAAAAGCTACTTACAAAAGAAATGACGAGTCATTTATAGAATGGAATAATGCAACTGATTTACTCTTCAGTAAGAAAAAACCCCAAACATATTGGTGCTTAAAAGAAAGTGATATGGAAACTTGTTATTACAAACACTGTAAGACTGACTCACACTATTATGTTTAAACAATGTTAACTCTCACTATCACACTTAAACAGTTTTAATTAATTGCCTCAGGACACACAAAATGACCTACTACTTGACAAACTAGAAAAATGCAGTTTTCAGTGTTCATAAATGGTTACTACAATGTCTACAATGCTTAAACAAAAGCATACTGTAGAGTCCAGGTAAAGTCTGAAACTAGTCAGAAAACTAAGCAGCATGTTTGAAGTGTTATAATACAAAACTTGTAATTTCATTTCAAAGGCTTTTGATGACATTTTAGACTTTGACAATAATTTCGCTATTATTAAAAAAGCTGTGTAGCTGCTTTGGAGTTACATGATTTCAGTGTGAACATACAGGGCTTTTTACAATATTTAGGTCAGTCATTAAATACACAGATCTGAAAATGGGGTGGCAAAACCACACATTTTGTCAGTGTTAGACATTCTACTTTTTACCTTTTTAGAAAGTTTTTGGATTTTAGGATATATGCATTTGCCTTTTTTTGGTTTTTTTAACTAAAACTTTGAAGCAAATGTTCTAACAATCATTATTAAGTAACTAGCAAAGCAGAATGTAGCAATCCTTCATTCAAGTAATACCAATAAAGTTACAGAAAGCACTTACAAAAAGTTCTACAACAAACAAACAAAAAAAAAATCCACATCAGCTCATCTACACTTAGTTTTCATATTGAAAGTCTGAAGCATTTTGAATACTTTGTTGAAATTTTCTAACAAAATCTTATCTTCCAGAAGCACTACCTTTAAGAACTTTGAGGAATAAGAATCCTTTGGTTTAGAAGTGTTCAAGAAAAGAGGGAATAAACTCTATTTTATATAACAAAGTCTAATAAACACAAATGCATTACAGCTTTTTTAGCATTTTAACATAACAAAAAATCTGTATCCTTACCACGAATCGAGCTATATTAAATATCAATACAACCAAACACTTAGGAGATTCTGAAATCACTTCTGTTTGATGTATGTTTCTGAATAGACAAAAAGGTAACCTTTAATTTTCTCCAATCCATACAGGTCTGTAACAATGCTAACTAATTAAATCAGTACAAAGTACATTTGCATTGAGAACAAAGCTTTTCACATATATGTTTTTTGACTCAAGGGCCCTAAACAGTGTAACACAGGAAAAAAAACAGGGAAATCACATCAGAATTGCCTAGGCTGGCCTTGGGCTAAATCTCTTTCAGCATTGATCATCTACAGCAAACATTGACTAAATTTCGCAGAGCATTCAACTTTTGACAGTTCATCAGCCACAACCAGGAGCGTTGACAAAATATTTAGGGTTTGTGGGCTACTTTTCCAAATGATCAATTAATAAAAAAGATTAATGGCAGAATGGAACTCAACACAAAACATTTACCTAGTGTCACCCAATGTTCTGAGTGGGTTTCACAGTATGTTCAGATTGTCTCCGTTGTACCATTAGCAGCATTAGACATGGCTGTTTTACAGCCATCACAAACAGCAGTCACTGTACCCCTTTTCATGAGATAATATAGGGTCATCTTACCTTTTTGCAGTCATTATAGTGGATGACTGCTCAGGGTGACTCTTAAACTCTTCAAAAGTGCTTGCCACACTATCTCTGTTGATGAATAGTTCCTCTCAATTATTTCTTGCCACTTATTTCTAATAATATTTTCAATCAAAAAGCCTTTGTACTGTTTTAGCTCTGCAGTGTATCTCTTTCCACTAGCCACACTTACTGACCACATTCTAGGATATCAGTAACAGAGGGCTCTGCACATCCTTCATACATTACACAGTGTTGTCTAGAATATATTATCTTGTACAATCATCGGCAAATAGATAAAGTCCTGAGGATTACTAAATCCTTATTTTGACATAATAGGAATAAAAAAGTGTTCTAACTCCATCTTCTGGCTAGGAAGGAATATTTGGTAAGAATGATTAAATATCAAATTCAGCTTGACATCAGGTTTTACTTAAAATTTCTTCTTTATGTGATGAAACTTTGTTTTCCAGTTTATCATTGCTTTCACCTCCCTCTCACTTCTTCTGGGTTTGAGTTTAATGTTGGTCAAGCAACAATACAATCAACTTTTTTGTCAAGGCTTTAGTTTAAAGTATGTGAATTTAATCAAGGGCAAATCCCTGCATCATCTTCCTGAATATTATTAATAAAAAAAAAAAAAAAAAGAGAGAGAAACTGTCCTTGTTTTAGGAAAGCATTATTAGTTGTGCAATGCAAGATCGAATATTTCAGATTTTATAACAGGGTAGAGCTAACAGCTCAAAGCAGCAGGGCTGCAGGTGTTTTCACAAGATTTTCCTTTTGATCATAAAATTCCAGCACATGGTAGAAGAAAACTCAAAAAGTTCACAGAATTAACAGATACTTGAAATCCCTTGTACGTACTCCTCAGCAGATGAACTTATTCAAAAGTTGAAATGAGACTTGTGGTGTTCCTGCTTCCATTTCTCCACTCCCAACCCCTCTGCAAAAAATTACTGTGGCTAATATCTTCTGCACTGGTGATTCTACTGGGATGACAGACAGAACATATAAGCAAAGACCTCTTTCAAATGAATGTACCACAGACTAAGAGTTGTTATGAAAATTGTAAGTGATACATGATTGGATTGAGCAATTCCGTATTACAAAAAATTGTAAACCTGACAGAACTCTAAAGCTGGCAGCATCAAAGTCATGGGACCTATTTGTCCCATGAAGTTCACTGTGGGCTTGAACTATTAATAAGAAACTACGACTTTTATTGCATTTTCCTTTTTCTTGCCAATATGTAAGAAGTTTCGGCAACATGAAAATCAAGAGTCAAGGAGGATTACTGCAAAGAGCTGGATTGAAGCTTCCTTACTGTAGTAACTTATTTTATTGGAAACTTTAAGTTTCCAATAAAGTGGGCAGAAAAATCATCAAAATAGCTAGAAATATCAGAGGTACAGACCTACTTCCTGACTCCATAAGAAAGGACTTCCACTTCTACATTCTAAGGTGACAAGAGCTTTTCTCCACTACCATATTACATATTTAGTCCTGTGTGATAGATTGTGGAGAGTCCAAGAAACATCAGATGACCCACAAAAGTTTTGTTACAATTTTGTAATTTTTGAATTTTACTTCACTCTAAAAATAATTAAGAATTTTCACATAAAAACAACAGTATTTAAGTACTGTTTAAAATGAGTGTCAAATACTTAGGTGTCAGAAAGAATCCGATACACATATCCTTTACCAGTTCATTCGTATCAATGAGGTATGATTCTGTCACTACACTCTTCAGAAGAACCCTCTGCCCCATTTACTGTACAATTCTAACTTAGATATCAGAGGTCTTTGTGCAACTTTGTGTACAATGCTCTATGTTACAAGCACAGTGACACACCAGACTGCAACTGCTTAGTATCTTACATATTAAGTACTTGTTTGCCATATTTCAACTATCCACTGTTGAAGCATTCTGTTCCTTTCACTTAAGTAGACAAGCGCAGAATACACAGTTCGCCCAAGAGATAAAAAATATAGGGGCTTGTGGGTGTGAGGGAATGTCATTTTGACTGATTTATTGGGAGGTTCTAACACATCCATTCTTTATACTGCAGTGTTTTTAGTTCTTTTAAATCACCACAACTTGCCATTGCCACAATAAAGCCCTGACTGCTCATTCCCATCCCTGTATTCCTCACTCCCCTATATAGCAAAAGCATTCAGGCAGACACGTGGCAAGGAACTACAGAAAGAACTGATTACTTTTAACATGGATTAGTTCCTCAATTTAGTTCACTATGTAGTCTTATGAATGCTTGTGTCAGCACAACGGGGGATGGTGCCAGGCCAGGAACAAGAGATGGACCACTCCTTTCTGTGTAAGTGCCACAAAGAATTGAGGCAACTGGAACATTTGTGTAGAGTATTTAGATTAGAAAGGATATGTCCAAAGGTTTAAAAAAAAAAATTCCTTTTCTGTGACCACATAAAAATTAATCTCAACTGGACATAGTTCTTAGCATCAGAAAAATGTCATGTTCTAATGTCAGAACTCAAGAATTTTAATCAAGACTAGCACTGTAGTTGTACGTCCTTGTTAACAAAAGTTGCTGTTGCATCACACATTTTAGTGCTGCTGCTGGTATTATCAGCAAAAAAAAAAAAAACAAACCAAACAAAACACCACCAAAATGTAAAGGAACAATGAGAAGGGCTTGGGGTAAAGAAAATAATAGAACATATTAAAGGAATATCTTTCATACAAGGAAAGGCTGCAGGAACTGGGGCTGCTTAGTCTAGAGAAGAGGAGACTGAGGGGATATTTACAAATATCTAAAAGGTGAGTGTCAGGAGGTTGGGGCATCCATTTTTTCTATTGTAGCTAGCAACAGGACAAGGGGTAATGGGATGAAGCTGGAACACAAAAAGTTCCACTTAAATATAAGAAAAAAATATTTTAATGTGAGGGTGAGGGAGCCCTGGCACAGGCTGCCCAGAGAGGTTGTGGGGTCTCCTTCCTTGGAGGTCTTCTTGACCTACCTGGACATGTTCCTATGTGACCTGATCTAGGTGAACCTGCTTCTGCAGGGGGGTTGGACTAGATGATCTCTATAGATCTCTTCCAACCCTACCATTCTATGATTCTATGATTCTAAAGACAAATACAAGAGTTCAGCATTCCAATTTTTAATTTTTTTTTTAAAGGAAAAGAGGGAGGCATAGAAAAGTTACTTATTTCACTTTAAAGGCCATTGAAGTGTTAGCCTCCAAATGACATCTTAGAAAAAACATTTCTTCTAAATAGCTACAGTACACAGATGATAACTTTTTAAGTCAGAAATATTTATGAAATTATTATCCCAGAGGAAAACTGTGGTGGGATACGAAGACTGCAAAAAATCACCTGCAGCTGTAATCTAAGGCAATGAAAAGGAGACATGAGGTCTCCATTTCACAAGATTTTAGGGAATTGTTACAATCTGTTGATTGATTAAGGAGTCAAATACTATGTGGATACCCAACACATTGAGAGAAAGCCTGACACTAAAGAAACTGGAAACAAGCTATTGACTTGAACATAGAAAATAAATAAATGTCTTGGAAAAACAGTCAGATACCAGTCAAGTTGTGACAGGGCAGAAAAATTTAGAGATGGCTAAGGCATGCCTCTCTGCAACTCCCTCTAGCTTTTATCTTCTGAACACTCAAAGCAAACAAAGCAGCACAATGACAGTTTTACTGCAGTCTGATGTTGTGCTGTCCTAGTGCAGAGATGTAAAGAAACTTCCTGTTCAGTGGAAAGAGAGAGATTTTAATGCCAGGAGAAAAAGTCTTGTAAACAAGTCTACATAATTTTCTTTATTGGACTTAATGATTACATGGAAAGAAAAACCATTACTGGCAAAGATGGTATGAAAATAAAAAGATATGGCAGAAAGTTATTCAAATTAGACAATGGGAATAATAGTAATAATAATAACAATAATAATGTTTTAAGCCTGCCTATCTCAAATGCTTTGAATAATCATTCAGGAACGTAACCATATGATGAGAAAAGAAAATAAAGAAAAAATCTTCTCTGTTGCTCAGGAAAGCAGGAAAATATCTTTAATGCACAAAACTCTCCATATAAGGGGATCTGACTGCCAGTCATTTTAGCTACATACATAAAGAAATGACAGACTGTCAGTGACTTTTACCTTTTCAGAGAAACTTTCCACAAAATACTCCTTACCACAAGACTTTTGAAGAATATTTTACTGATTTGTTTTTCCCCAGTAAAAATCACAATCAGAACGAGATGGAAGAGACCTTCATCCATTTTCTTTTTAATATTAACCACCTATCTGACAGGTTCTAAAAGTTACAGAACATACAGTATCAGATAAGTTAACATATGGAGGCAGGAGATTCTGGCAGATCTAAACCAATGCTTCCCCAGGAATGGAACAAAATTTCAGTCTTTGCTGAAAAAACATGCACTCTCTTACTGTAATGCCTGACAAATTAAACAGACAAGTAGTGCCCAACTGCGATGCAGTTCCACCTGGTATTACACTTATCTTTTGAAACACACATATATACCAAACAGTCTGGCTGAGAATACAACATTTGGAAAACAACAACTGAATGTTGTCAGCTCATAAAAGCACTTGGAAAATAGCTAACAAGTGCCAGAATGAAAATTGAAGTCAGATAATTAAACAATATTAAAAATGATGCAAAGAAAAAAAAAAAAAAACATGCAATCATGTAGCTGCCATTTCCTTCACTGAAGGAAGACTGGCAAGGCTTACAGAGCTAAAATACTAAATAAGAATAAAACAAAATGTTCAGTGTTTGATATATTGTGTAACTTGCAGGCATGACCCTAAATAAAGGGCAAAGTTACTAGACATCTACTCATGAACTCAATGATGACCTGATGACACCATAAACTAAAATGTGAAAAATGTCCTAAGAGTATGGGCTGCCAGACTCTTACAGCCAAATCAATCTATCATAAATGTGCAGAAACAGAGATAATCTTTCTAAGCCTTGCATTCAAGGGTTTGGGGAGGAGAGGGTGTGCACAGAGTTGCAAGGTGAGTTGGTGAGTTTTGTTTGGCACATTTTGGGGTCTATTCATGACTTTGCATACGTAACAAAAAAAAAAAAAAAAA
>WBNH01012623.1:13195-30140 GCA_013401255.1 Urocolius indicus
TTCCCAAATTTTGGGCTCCATCCACAACTTCGCATACGAAAAAAAAAAAAAAAAAAAACCAAAACAAACAAACAAACAAAAAAAACCAAACCAAACACTGACTCCCAGACGCTCTGGGTTTAACCTGTTGGTCCCTGATTTTTCCTTAAGAAAATAACAGACCCTAACTAGCCATAAAGCAATACTCACATGAAGAACATTCAATCAATTCCTGTGAAATGGTTTACAGTTTTAGTGAAATACAGAAGACTTGATGATTTTCTGAGATAAGAAACACACTGCTTTCAACACTGACTGGTTTATATTAGTGGCTAGGTAACCACTGGAAGTTACTGAATTTTAATCATTGCAGGAAAAAAAGTATTTAGAATAAGAATCCCTTGCTTTAGAAGTTAAATCTCAAGTAACAGTAATTTTGAAAACTATGTTTTAATATGTAATGCACACAGTATAATTGCTAGAAAAGGTGGTGATAGCTGAAACAGTGTTGAAACTTGCAGTCTCCAATTTTGGTAGCTTGGGAAGACCATTTCATGTAGATTACGAAAATCTGATTGTACATTTTTCAGAATCTAGAATAACTACAATGTTCTTTGGAGAAGTAGCCTGGAAAGTTTCAATATTTTTTCAATTTGTCCAAATTAGCACTTTGCAAATTTTCATGAGCACCAAAGCCGCAGCCACAGTCAAACGGTTTGACATGGAGTCAGTCTTTTCCTTTGTAACAGTCGAGCTCAGCTTGCAACACTATCAAAAATAAAAGAACTGTAAGCTAATTGCTGGCAAGTATGACGCAAACGGTTTCCTAGGTAACAGCCCAAGTTGCTAAAGTGCCTGATCCAGCATTTCCTCATCTGTTTGCACTCACACCAGCAGCCTGACAATGTAGTCACTGCATCCTGTTTCAGTCAGCAGCCAGCTTAACCCTTGACTAACATCTTTACAGTTAACCTATCCCACCAATAAGTACAGCAATGTTTTGTGCAGGCTTTTTTTTTCCCTCATGCTTTTCAATAGCTGTCTGTACTGCATTTTCTTTCAATTGACAAGGAAAATATGAGTAAGAAAATGTCATTTCAAAATTCAAAATAAATGTAAGAGATCTCTTTTATTCCTTATTTGCACTCCTAAAAGCTTCTGCTACAAATTAAGTTGAAAAAAGTTAGTCACCTGCACATTTTACATAAAGCATCAAATAATCTGTATCTCTGATGTTAACTTTCCGATTCCTTATTTTCCTAATTATATACTATAGCCAAAGTAAATTACACACAAACATCAAGAAGACCTATCAAAATTATTTCTCATTCACTACAAACACACGTGTACTCATACATAACTAGAAAGGATGTTTTAAAAATGTCTCCTAAGCCAGTTACTATATACATCAAGGAAAATAAAAATGACATTTTTATCTAAAAAAGGTTAGAGAGCATGAATCTCATGAGTGACCTATCTTGCAGGGAAACTGCAGATTCTAGAGCAAATAAAAAAAAAAAAGAAACATATTAATTTGAAAAATGGAAATTCTGGCCCTTCTGACAAATTGCACACACACAAAAAAAAAAAAAAAAAAAAAAAAAAACCCAAAACGACAGCTTATTTTTAAATATGAACTTGAATGTGGTCATTTCAGGACATGAATAAACATGCAACACACTATTTCCAGCACAGAGCTTTTATGTGCTGACATTGGTGCTTATCTGGTGTAAAACATAACTGGTTTTCTGTGCTATAGAATAGTTGCGAGGCACAAAGAAAGCAAAAACACAAGGTAAAAGTAATATTGTTCCGTTCAAAAATCTGAGAAATGCTTCATCAAGGCTAAACACACATGAAATGTAGTGCTTAAAGAAAGTCTCCCCTCTTCACTGACTGATCTATTCAGTAACTTTTTAAGTGGGAAATCCCCTAAAGCCTTCTGAAATACACAGATGACAGCCAGCCAGAGAAACCTGCTACAGCAGCTTCCTGACTGCTAAAGAGAACTAGCTATTGAAAACATGAACGTGCAGGAAGAAGGCGACACTTGGGACTCTTCACTGTTTCCTTCACAAAATCTTATTCAGGGGACCAGGTTCACATCAATTTAGAACTGCTCTAAATGGACACCTAAACCAGTCCTGATTTTCTACTAACTGGAACTCTTATTCTTTCAGATAAATGATAGATTCTCTAGCTTACTGAGAAGCCTTCTGATTCGAATCTAGTATCATAACTTATTCATACTCTAAAAAATCAAACCATGATGATTTTAGGCCAAAAAGCCCAGGAGTGCAGACAAACAAGCGGCCAAAAAAAAACCTGCAAAGAACAGTAGGCAGGTATGCACTGGCAACTGTAGTTATGTAGAAAATAAGACACACAAAAAAAAGGCTGCTGTGTTTACAGAGTATTATCAATGTTCTGGCTTCATCAACAATTAACTACTTGTTAGCATCTCAGTGATATTTTTCTCTAATTGCAGGATTTTTCTCTCAGATTTTTCTACTCCATTAGTACAATTTTCCTCTGTATTACTTTTTAGCTTCCTCCCATACACCTGCATTCCTCTTCCCTCTGATGCTGCAGTACCCACAGGAAAGGTTGGAAAGCAGAAGGAAAAAAAAAAAAAAGAAGGAATGCATTCTTCAGCAATATACCATTTTCCTTGGAATGGAAATGTAGCTCAGAAAAAAATATGGAAAATAAATTTAAAAAAAAGTAGTCTAGTATGTGATTATGAAATTCCAGGAAAATATCAACAGGCTTCAGGGATGGACAGGCAATGATAGGCAGAAAACCTGTGATGACACAAGGCATATAGCTGAACCCAAAAAGCACTATAAGGGAGGGAAGCAAAGCAGCATAGACTAGGAAGAATATCGTTACAGAGTTATACTGGGATAACAAGACTCCTACCTCAGCTCAGTGGACCAGGCAGGCCTAAGAAAAAAATCATGTGCCATTTGACAGAATTAGGTTATGGGATTCAAAGTCCAGCTAGATTCTCCAAAACTAAAACATTAAGTGGTTGCTGAGGACATCTTTAACAAAATGAGGTTTTAGACACTTGGATTAGAACCAAGTGGAGGAACAGCCACATACAAGTTCTGTTAGAGGGCTCTAAAAAATCCTTATATATAAATATGAACACAAGCAACAAATGACTTAACCATTTCAGTTATACCACCCTTTTACATAGACTACTAGCCTCTAAAATGTTTAGAAGTCTATCCAAATACAATTTAGTACTTTTGCAATTCTCAAAATTTTTATCTGCCATATAAAAATCCAGCTACAGAATCTACCGTCATGATGTATTTTCTCCAGCTCTGTCTCCTGCTATACTCTGACTACGAACAAGAAAAGAAATACATCTCTCTCCACCAAGATACATAACCTCCCAAATGATGCTTATGACAAGACAGATGCACTGTCCTTTTTGACCCTGGCTTTTCTTGGCTTCCTCCTGAAATTTATAGGATTATCACTGCACAGAATCTCCAAAAAATGAAGCAGAGCTGATAGGAAACAAAAAGACAGGTGGGAATCTAACAGACAATGCTGAGAGAAAGTATTACTCAGAAATTGGAAATAAAGTCCAAAATTTCTTTTAAAAAAAAAAAAAATCTCTAAAAGTCCAGTTAAAGTCACTTGCCCCGTGGAGGCAAATAAAGCTCAAAATATCAGGACAGAAAATATTCCTCTGCGCCTACCGACCCTGTTCCATAATCAGAATTCCTATATTAATTTAATACGGATATTATAAAGATGAGACAAAGCTTCCTTGTAGTTGTCAAACATTGCAGTAAGATATATTGAAAGATACACATCCTCCAGTTCTTTCCCTCTGTTTTGAATGGAGGGGAAGTTAAGGGAGTAAGATGTTCAGTATTTATTTTTTCAGGCACAGTTCATTCCCTGTTATCATTAGTCAGCCAACTCTTGCTACAACTGCAGCACTTGACCCAGTACTACTCCTATTTCTCCCTCCTTGCTTGCTTAAATGGGAAATGTTTAGGCAAAACATAAACAAGTTGGCTAAAGTCTTAGACTTCCCAAAAAAAACTCCGAACAAACAAAAACCAACAACTCAACCTAGAAAACCTTTGTTCCCTCTATCCAGGAAATAAACAGAGTACTGTTTTAAGTTTTTAAACTGTCAAACACCCAGCAATGAGTAAGTTCCTAACTACAAAAGTCTACACAGTAAGAGCTTAGATCTTACAAATAAACTTGCAGTTATGCTTGTGGAGAATAAAGCAGGTGAGTAAGCATCTTGCATCTAATCTGCAGAGCTAAAAGAAAAAAAAAGGAAAAAACAAAGAACTTCACAATATTGTACAGTATCAGGGTAAAGAATAAAGTCTGTACACATCAAAAATAAATGTACACACCTTTTCAAATGCAGTCTACTTATGTACCATTTTTAAATAATGGATATTTACATGGCACCAAAGTAAGAGATTATAGAAATGTTTTTATGCTGTAAATTCAAATGAATATTTAAATTTTATATTTTATTAATAATATATTACTGAATTTTTTTAAATTAATTTTTTAAAACAATAATTTGATTGCTACATTTCTAAAACCATACATTTTTAGTCAGAACTTTACTGAAAGATATTTGTAATTTTGGACCAAATTACATTATTGGTCTTGTAACATGTAAAACCAGAATATACTGGTAGGACGAGGTGCTAGAATTATTGTAAAATTAAGAACAGATAAGGACAGGGAAAGGCAAAGAAACATGCCATTTCAAAATAGATAAGCAAGGAAGCAATTTACTAATGAACATTAATCTCTGATACTTTCAAGGCCCAGATAATTAAAAATAAGTATGTGCCTTCTAAAGACACTCCAATCATGTTCATCACCAGACGGGTGAAAAGAACATAACTTTACAAAATGTATTCATTCGAGGTTGTTAACACTTGCTACTGGACAGCTGAAGTTATAACTTACATTAAACCCTGTGAATTTTTAAACAAGTAAGGACTAATAATCTCAATTCTNGTCTTAGACTTCCCAAAAAAAACTCCGAACAAACAAAAACCAACAACTCAACCTAGAAAACCTTTGTTCCCTCTATCCAGGAAATAAACAGAGTACTGTTTTAAGTTTTTAAACTGTCAAACACCCAGCAATGAGTAAGTTCCTAACTACAAAAGTCTACACAGTAAGAGCTTAGATCTTACAAATAAACTTGCAGTTATGCTTGTGGAGAATAAAGCAGGTGAGTAAGCATCTTGCATCTAATCTGCAGAGCTAAAAGAAAAAAAAAGGAAAAAACAAAGAACTTCACAATATTGTACAGTATCAGGGTAAAGAATAAAGTCTGTACACATCAAAAATAAATGTACACACCTTTTCAAATGCAGTCTACTTATGTACCATTTTTAAATAATGGATATTTACATGGCACCAAAGTAAGAGATTATAGAAATGTTTTTATGCTGTAAATTCAAATGAATATTTAAATTTTATATTTTATTAATAATATATTACTGAATTTTTTTAAATTAATTTTTTAAAACAATAATTTGATTGCTACATTTCTAAAACCATACATTTTTAGTCAGAACTTTACTGAAAGATATTTGTAATTTTGGACCAAATTACATTATTGGTCTTGTAACATGTAAAACCAGAATATACTGGTAGGACGAGGTGCTAGAATTATTGTAAAATTAAGAACAGATAAGGACAGGGAAAGGCAAAGAAACATGCCATTTCAAAATAGATAAGCAAGGAAGCAATTTACTAATGAACATTAATCTCTGATACTTTCAAGGCCCAGATAATTAAAAATAAGTATGTGCCTTCTAAAGACACTCCAATCATGTTCATCACCAGACGGGTGAAAAGAACATAACTTTACAAAATGTATTCATTCGAGGTTGTTAACACTTGCTACTGGACAGCTGAAGTTATAACTTACATTAAACCCTGTGAATTTTTAAACAAGTAAGGACTAATAATCTCAATTCTTAAACACTGTAAAACAGATTATCTTTTCCACTTGAAAGCTTAAATGTTGTGCTGACTCTAGGGAGCTTCCTACTGGAGTGTTAAGGCAAGTATAGAAGACTCACAAATCTTTAGCAATGAGATTTTAACAGTAACTAGTCTCATACAAGAAAAATGACACAAGACTATACCTTTAGAGGTCCATTATTACAGCTGTATTGACTTCTGCAGTTAATCACAAACAGCATCTCTTTATTATATGAAACAGTTTTCATCTTTTCTGAAGTTTTCTGAGGGGTTGGACTTGATCTCTAGAGGTCCCTTCCAACCCTACCATTCTGTGATTCTATGAAGTTGTAAGATGCATTCTTTCTTGAAAAAACTATCCATTTCATATTTACAGATACATCATGTTTCTAAATTAATTTGTCCTGCAATTTTAGCCTTGGTGATCTTGCTGATCTGGTTTACACAAATTTCAGACATAAGCACAAAAGTTTTACTCAGTTTTAACAAGTCTGTTTGAAGCTTAGAGTCTTTTAACTAGTTTTGATTTTTACACTTCATAAAAAATGGTCATCCTTAACACATAGACTGAAGCACCATTTTCTTCTTCAAAACCTTTTGAAGGTATCTCTGATCTATGGTCATTGCCTCAGAGGGCTGGAAAACACAGGCCACCCTTAAAAGCAAGAGCCAGCATCTGCCTCTGCTCATCTATTCCCTTTTACTTATTTTCATCTTGACATCACAGAAAATCACTTGCAAACCTATCATTTTCAAGTTTCTTAAAAAATTCTTTGGCATCCAATGAACAGACTGCCAGATATGAAAAATAAATTAATTAAAAGCAACAACAACAAAAGACTAGACATTAATACAGAAGCTGTCCCAAAGTGTTCTTTCTTAATCAAACCTGTTCAGTTGGAAACTCCAAATAGAATTAAAAATGAGATTTGCAATATTGCCATGGCATGGCAACATTCTGTTATGACGAATAAAATGTAGCAAGAAACTCTGATACAGATTCTAATAAATGCTTTTCTATAACTACCTAAAAATAAGTTAACAGGTACTTGTAATCAAAATATTTTCAACTGTGCTTTTCCATAACAGCACAAAACTTACTTACATCACAATGATCATTCATTTTAACTTCAGATAAACATACCACATTTCTTTAATCATTGGGAAGATCCCAAGTAACATTCTTCGGCGTTTTACTATCAAAGACTCAAAGATGCTTTGTTAAACATCTATGTGCATGATCAATTGAAATACTCTCATTCCAAGTTTCATTTGAAATTTGCTCTGTAAGCACACTTTAGTGATCCCCAAATGGACCCTAAAGTGCAGCTAGTTGAAACAAGCACAGAAAGACAACATGTACCTCTGTCATTACCAAGGTTTGCATTTGTCTATCCCAGTCTATAAGCAGCAATACACATTTGGTATATCTGTGTTTCAGTGCACTTTTGTACGGACAATCTCAATGGAAATAGCATAACCCAGATCAACATTCATCTTCCCCTGAGCAAAATAAAGCCTGCTTCCTACAGATCCAACTAGCCAAGAAGAAAATTTTGTTAGTTAGCTTCTTCCAGCCTGAACCGATTCCTTCAGGGCAGGGCCAGAGCTGATGGCGTTTCACAGGCACAGGAAGATGTAAAGTTTTTCAGTCTGCTAATCACACTTTCAGGTTTCAACACAAATTTCCCTCCTCCACTACCCACACATAAGACCATAACTGCTTATATCTACAAAAATGGAATTCAATATAACTGAAATTTAATGTCATACTATATAATGAGGATAATTCTACAGGAGTGAGAACATATAGGATACTGTGGAACTGCAAGAGCACGTATCAAAGAACATGTGAGTGCATTCATACATTACACGGTCTAGGTGGCAAACCAAATGAAATGAAGGCTAGGTGTAGATTAATCAATAACATAATCATTAAGACTGCTTTCAAAATCATGTCTTGTTTTTTAAAGTTACATGATTAAACTGTGTGCATGACACTGACTGCTAAAGATGTCCTATAAATACACAGATGAATCCCCACTTCAGAGAAAGCTCACAAAAGTCAACCCACTATAAGCCCAGGTAAAAGACCATGCACTTCTGTAAAGCATATAAACTGTAAGGTTCATCACCCACTATACCTCTCACACAAGACATCATGAGAATCTGACGGTTAGTGTCTATCAGACATCAAATGCTGAAAAACAGTAGGTGTATCAGCCATTTCCATGAAAGGATAAAAACTGTTCTGGAGAGCCAAAAGCACTAGAAAGGAACTCACTGATGGCTGTTCTTAAAAAACCCTGCACTTCTTATCCCATATTAGTAACGTAGAGTACCTTAAAATTTAGAATTTCTTTTGAGAGAATCTACTAAACAGAAGAAAAAAAAATAGATTGCTGAAGTGGCAAACAGGTATCACACAGCAATGCCTAGCAGAAACACGGCCCCCGGTACGTCATAATTGAATCTGTAATATTAAATTGACTCTAAGAAAAAAATATAAGACCCTAACTGTAAACACAGGCCTTTAATTTTAGGGCACATTGGAACAAAAATCACGCTAAAGATGCTGACTGTGAGCACAGTATAAGAATGCCTTTTTTAGCCTTTAGTTTAGCTCCTATCCTGTTTCTTATCAAAAAGAAAATGTAATATTATCAATAATGAAGGTTAAAAAAGACACTTTAATACCAAAGTGCCTAAAAGCAGGGAGTCGTAGCTAAGCTGTTATTTCAATAAAACTGACAAAACATCTCTCTGCAAACATTAAGTTTCTGACAGTTCAGAAGAATTTACTGTGTCTTGTGAACGTTGCTGGTAATATCCTACTGACAAAAGATTAACCAGGCAAGAGTGACTCAGGCTTGCTGTATCACCACCTGACAGCAATACAGTTTCTCTCACTGTACTCACCCCAAATTCAATTCCACATATATTTTCTTAATTACTGTTACCAGCATAGATATTGCTAAACCAATCTACCTGTATTGCTAATTCATACCAAAAAGCCTGGAATGTTTCTCACAAAAGAGGAAAGATACATCAAAACCAAATCCAAAGCATCATAACACAATTTCACATGGTACCGTTTCTACAGTATCTTGAGATAGCTTTAAACCAGCAAATTATATAGGAAAAAAAGATCAATTTATCATTCAATAAACCAAGCTTTTATTTATCAAATGAACAAGTAAAATACTTGTTGCAAATACACTTCTAACTTAGTGAAGGTATTTGGCTTTGCATAAAGGAACATTAAGGTTGGCAACTTAGTAACAAAACTTGTCAGGATTACCATTCAATCAGCCATTCAACTGGAAATACATCAGCTTTTTCTACACTGCTTATCAAAGTAAGGTAGTCAGGAGCGTTCTGCATAGCAGCACTGGTTTTCATAAATATTGAAATATTAACAAGGATATAAAAAAGGTACTTGGAGATCCGTGCCCTATTCTGTCCCTCTACCAGATAATTTCTACTCATTTCAAAGGAACATACATACAAAAGCTCTAAAAAATAGGGACAGCCCAATGCTTCAAAACTTACTCCTGGTCACCAGCTGCCTGTATTTATATGAATTCTATCTTTTCCCAAAGCTATATGATCCATTTTCACAAACAAAACTTCTCCAGAATTTACAATTTTCTTTCAGCAGTCACTTAACTGGTCTTCCTTAAGGACAGATCTCTCCAAAGAGTTTTTGACACACTTACCCCTCTCAAACACCATCAGCTGTCAGTTTACTTGTTACCCTGTGACCTCTATTTATTAGCATCTGAGGTTCCTGTCTATTTGGAAGGGTTCCACTGGATTCTGAAGTTATTTATCCTTTATATGCCTCACTAACATTCACATATATTACACAATCAGCCCCGACCAATCCAAGCCCTCACTTTTAACTTTAAGTTTTGCTCCTATTACTGAGATGTAGAAAAGTCTCCCCTCCCCTTGGATTTTTTTCCCCATTAAAAGTTATTCTGTGGTATCATTTCATCTTGCTAAGCATTGTTTTCATCCACTGAAAAAGTCATGTTGAAATTTAAAATTTTCTTTCACTTTTACTCATCTTAAATTATTCTTCCAGCTCTCCACAAAGTTTTATCCTGGAAAAACAAGTGAGATTCCAATAAAATATTCATGGTTGTAGCCTCCTATGGTCTGCCCTCCCTTCTCATTTGGCAGGTTCTCATGTCTTTTCTGCCATAAGTTTTTGCATCAACAATAGAATAGACTACATCTCCCAGTTTCCCTGCCAGTAATCCTTGTCTTTGCACAAAAGTACAAGATTTACTCTTTTCCATCTTCAGCAACTAGTCTCTGAACATGAGACCAGACAGTTACTGTTGGCTTAGTTCAGTACTTTGTTTGAATGACAGTAAGGCTACATTAAGTTTTCATTTTAGATATCAGAAAACCAAAACAGAAGGAAAAAACCTTTTTTAAAAAAAATATCATTTTCCTACCAAATGTCAAATAAGGCCTAGGTTTTAACAGAACTCCCACCCCTAGTTCTGACATTCACTCATGACTTAAGAGACATTCTTATGTGGATTCTTAGAGTTTAGCACACAATGCAAATGTGTGGGGGCATATTCCATAGGATGTCTTCATTGAGCTTTTTTCATAAAACTTGCTTGAATTTGATATCTTTAAACCTTCCAAGGCCACAGTTTTCAACCAATTCAGTTGGTCAAGTTCAACTGCTAGGATGGTACTGTCAGGCATATACATGCACACACATGTAGTGTGTCAAAAGATAAGTTTCTTCCTCAGGAAAATATACCTGACTCCTTCTATTTATCTTTCCTTTCACATTTAACCTCATCGAATATATGTCCACGAACCACCACGTGGAGGCTGTCCTCTGCTGTTCTAGAGACTCTCCTGGGAACCTTTTGTTCTTCATCTCTACAATTTTATTTCATAAGTTTAAATTGTCTTCCCAGGCAGAGATGACAATTAGTACTTCATCCAACTTATCCTGTTAATTGACATAGCCAATCATACAGTTGTCAGAATCTTCTCTTCCAGCTTCCACCATTTCTTTCCTGTTAGCATTCTGGTAACTCCTGTAACACATCACCCTCACCTTCCTCCAAATTTCTTCAGCATTTCCACGGCAGTTGTCTTTGATCTCCTTCCTTTCTTCTTTTACCTTTTCTTTCCAGGAAGCCGGCAGAAACAGTCAACCTCCTTTGCTATGCTGACAGTTCACAGATATTTCCCCCTGCTTTTAATGTACTTTTTCTGTCCAGAAAATGAACTACTACCAGTTAAAAACCAGATTAAGGTAAACTTAGCCAACAGGGCCTTTAACTATGCTCAGTCTCCCTAATAGCATTGTTTGTCTTTCCCTGTAAACCGCAGTATGGTCCTGGTGGTCACTCAGCTAGAGGATACCATGTCAAACTGACCTTTCTACACATCTTTGAGTAGACCATGCTCAAATAGTCCTTTCTTTATGGTATAATATAATACTTCAAGAATTTAACTTCTGGATTAAAAAAAAAAAAAAAAAAAAAACCTTCTGGATCAAAATGTTGTCAAGGTCAGAGAGAACCAGACGGAAATAAAACAATCCTACCCAGTTGAAATATGGTTGCAAAACCAGCAAGTTTTCCAAGACTGCTGTTTTCACCATGGAATCCTTCTCTTTGTATATTCTCCAGTCACATTGAAATTGATTACATTCACAGCTCAACACTCCTACATTTCTAGCTCCATTTTCCCCATAAGATAAATAATAACAATGCAAGAGATACAAAGTTTCTGTTAACAGCAGAAACAAAGCTTAACATGCACTTGTGGTAACAGCCATCCTAATCACTAGGAGAAAACTTAAACTTTTAAGATCCTGTTTGTCAAATACATAGCAAGAAGCATTACCTTTTACATAACTGGCTGCAATGAACAGGTAGAGGCTCTCATGTCTCTAGGCTACAAGTAGTACCTGAATTTAACAATTTTAAGACACTGTAAAATATATATTAACAGATAGCTTCTGCACAAGAAAGTTTATACCCTGAGTACTTAAGGACAAAGTATAATTTGTTTCACAAATAGGTAACAGATACAGATATAAATTGTCTAAGTAAATCAGGAACTGCATTAATTTCAAGTTACATAAATATTTTAGAGTCTTGAAACTGAACCCTGATCTTCCTAAGGTAATGCACCAAAGGTACAAGACAGCTTGGAACAGAAACTGGGTAGAGGTGGCAGTCAATTGCACAACAAATTCACAAGACGATTTTTCCTGTACTTAACAGAGTAAAACATGAAAATAATCTTTAACCATGAGATATTCCAATCTTCCTTTGTGTTTGAACTTAATCAGGTAATTAGAAAAAGCATCAGCTCTGTTTGCAGCTGTTTTGAACACATATCCTGCACATTTCATTAGGAACACCTAAACGTTACTCATGGAAAAATACTAATTTTAGAAATCACATATTCTTTCTGGATTCTGATAAGTTCCTATGCATGAGTTCCTACACATAGTTATTTGCTCTTGTATACATGTTCATTATCATATTAAAGGGGGAAAAAAATAACCATTCTACTACAACATTTTTCTGGATGTAAAATGTTTACAAGATTTGCGATACCGACAAGCACCTGTTAGATTCCCAATTTTGACTTGGCTTTTGTGTATTTATATATTTTGATAAGGGCCATTTAAGTATACTAAAAAAAATTAAAGCTATAATCCATTGAAGACTCATTCCTCCCACTTCAAACTACATTACTAGCCATGTGGACTGTCAAAAAGCCACACAGCATAAATCTGTAGACTTCAGAGGCTAAAGTAAGCATGGATACTCATATGAAAGGTAAGAATAAAGGTAATCTACATTTATCAAACTTCCAACATAATAAATATCTGCTCAAGTACAGAAAGCAATAATACAAACATTTGTCATGAGGATTTCTCACATTAGAAAGCATTTGCAGGATGGTGCTCAAAAAGACTCCTTTCCCTTCTACCACAGCAAATAGTGACAGTTTCATTCAAATCCAGAAAGCACACACTATTGGTTGCACATACCTGTTCCCTCACACACATTTTCCATGCACACAGACCCCTTAGAATTGTTGGCTTGAGCTTAATAATAAAAACCCCTATTATTTTCTCGTGTATTCAACAAGACAGAGAGTTGGGCATAATTTCAAATCAGTACGTCAATTAAAATACAAGTTCAATAGCATTCCCCATTTTCCTACACACAAGGAAAGTTTTCCTCAAAAAGATCAATTGGCCATTGGAATAGGATTCCCCAACATTTGATGCTTTTAAGATTCAGCAGGACAGAGTGCTGGGTCATCTTGTCTAGTCCATGCTTTTACCAAGAGAGGTTGGACTAGGTGATCCACGGGGTATTCCGTGATTTCACACATCTGCTTTTTTCATTCTTGCCTCTGCAAGAGGCACATAGAAACTTAGCTCTCATTTGTCAAAGTATCTTTGTCATGGTGGATCTGCAGCACGTTCCTTGTACTCCACTGATTTTCCTAACAATGCTCATTAAACTCAAAACAATAATATTGGAAAAAAAAATCATCGTAATATTTTACAAAGCTCTGCAAAACATGCAATCAGTCCTAAAGAAAATTCACATAACACATGCTCTCTGAAAAGCATTAAGTGTACACACTGCTTCTGTTTCAAGGAAGAAATATAGAAACCTTGTAGTGTTTATTCAAATAAAGTCACCCACTATGGGCTACTTAACCACCTCAGCCAACTCATGTTTTATCAGCTCTACAATGGCTGAGCTCTCCCCCAAGTCAGACAGAAGATCAGTGGATTTAACCTCTGAATAAAATCACATATGATATACTCCACAGAACATATACCTATGAATCCCATTTTAAGTGTGCTTGATACAGTAGAAATATTTCCCTAAAGCACAACAGACTATTAGGAAAACAAACAGACTATTAGGAAACAACTTTGTTGTTTCCATTCACTTCTACTGATAACAAAGATAAATTTTAGAAGATCACCGAACAGTTCCGTTTCATTATGAACACATTTGATTTAAGTTCTGCCAATAAATTCTACCTATTTAGTTAGGGTTGACATTTATGATGTTACCTAAAGAATAATAAATGCCTTAACTTGAAATATGCACATGCCTTTCAGAAGTCAGACAAATATCAAAGGAAGCATTTAGTAACTTGTATAAGAACAAATACCTCCTATCATCTAGAAAGTTAATGCAACCACCATTTCTGAGGGTTTTTTTTGTACTCCAGACAAGAAAAGGAGTGCATTTACTATCCAGAAGGGTACAGAGAAAGTAAATCACTATACAATATTCCCTACGTATCTTAACTGCTAGCGCAATACTTTAATGGTTCTTTCATAGTGTGCATTAGACAATTTGAAACTTATTGAAGGAGTTATCTGTGAAGCCTGTTATAGAACACTTGTATTTAAACCTTTTATGTAAAAACAACTCTATAATTCTATTGTTCAAATGCAGGGAAAGAAAAGCTCAAAAACTACTCCAGCATTTCAATTCCCTTCCCATTTCCTTAGACCTGTTTCCACGGTCAATCGCAAGAAGCGCATTACAGAATACATGTCAAAGCACAGCTAGAAAATTTCATTTAGTATCCAGTAATTTCAGGCACAAAAGCAGTAGACTGGGGATTCTGCAGCAACAGGCACTTCCCAGAAACTGTTCGCTTGCACGTTTATTAAATATACCCCCTTGTTCTCCCTCCTATAACGAATGGGCTGATCATCCCCTGCAGCAACGTCGGGCCGGTTCCACCGGCAGCATAACGCCAATGTCCCCGCAGCTCACGTGCCAGCTCCCAAATAAAAACAGCCCCCACATCTCCCATCGGGGTTTGCACTACAGAAAACAAGACTCATTGAAAAATTTTCCGGGAGGTAGAAACCAACAGAGTTCCATTCAAGAAAACTGAGCGTTTCGGGCATCTCTCCAGACTCCACTGAACAGCTCTCTCTTCAGTAAAAAGGTTTCTTAAATGCCATCAACCCAAACCTAATGTGAACTTGCGTGGAGTGGGAAAGAGAGGGCGAGATGGAGAAACAAGAGACAGTCATCTGCAAGGCATAAGGACAGATGCCACTCAAACAACGCCAATATCTGATACACAGAACCTCTCAAAACCTAGTATTTCTTTAGCACTTGACAATCATTTTGTTGACAGAAAGAGAGAAGAATCAAAAGCGCCGTGCAGTTAGAAAGCTGCGGTTTCTCTCTCTCGTAAAGTCTGGCAGAAGCGGAGGAGGCGGTGGGCTTTAGAAAAGAAACACTTAAACTGACACGACAGCTGACAGCAATACCATGCTTTGGTTTGGGGTTTTAATAAAAACGATCAACTTTTTAATAGTTACGATCCTAAGAAAAGCGAGCAAGCCTTCTGTCCCACACCAAATTATGATTTACTTCTTATACAGACCTATCGATCCTGCAGAACCGAGACGAGAAACTCGCCAAGTGCCATTTGCATCTACTCCTCTCATAGGAGTTTGACAGCAGCCAGCCAGCACAGGCACAGAGAGTAGTTAGGAAAAGCAAGCGGCGCTCAGAAAGTTTCTCTCTCCAGTTTCCAAGAAACCTACCTGCTCTCTGGAAATGCAAGGCAACGAGGGTCTCCTAAACATTTTGCAGCTGCCATAGTAGCTGGCCGAAGTCTCCCCTAAGGATACGCAGCTAGATCTCCTCCTGGGTCTGATCACATGCACTTTTTCCTCCCCGCTGGGGAGCCGTGGGTGGTGATGATGCTGGTGGTGCGTTCCTCGGCTCTGAGCCGAGAAGATGCCGTGCTCCCCTCCACGGAGTGCCAGGAGGCAGCCTGCCATCCCGACCGAGCCGGCCAGCAGCGGTCTGACGGCCGGGGGGAGCGAGTGAAGGCTGGTGAGGGACACCAGCCACACCACGCTGGAGAAGACCAAGACGAGCAGGCTCCGGCGCAACTTCAGGGAGCTCCGCAGCAGGGTCAGCGCGGTCACCGAGCCCAGCACCGTCAGGAGCCTGCCCAGGACCATCGGCGGCTCCGTGGGGGGCCGCGGCTCCTCTTCGTGCCCCTCAGCGGGCAGCAGCCACTGCAGCGCTAGGAAGTCCCCCAGGTAGCAGCAGACGGGGAGCGCCAGCAGCCGCCAGCGGGTCGCGCCGCCGCCGCGCTCCCCGCGCCTGCCGCCGGCCAGGTAGCAGGTGAGGAAGAAAAAGGCACAGGCGATGCTGAAGAGGGGGCTGAGGCAGCGGGGCAGGCACAGCAACGCGTGCGGCGGCCGAGGGCTCCGCCAGCTGCCCCGGCCGTGGAAGGCCAGAGCCGAGAGGACAGCGGCGGCCAGGGCGCCCAGGCTGAGCAGAGCTCGAGAGGAGGCGGCGGCAGCGCTGGGGAACGGCAGCAGACAGAGGAAGCTCTTCGGGGAGTCCCGCCTCAGCGGGGTCGCGAAGCTCCTCACGTAGCCGTTCCGCAGGCTGTCTGCCCCGCCGCCGTCCGGCTGCTGGCAGGGTCCGTGCGGGCAGGCGGCCGCGCCGGCGGCTTCCCCGTCTCCCCTCATGGTGTCCGCGGGCGCGGGTCCGCGCTAGCTCCGTCCCGGCCGCGCCTCCCTCATCCCCTCAGGAGAAGAGCGCGGGGCCGAGCTGCCGCTTCCCCTGCGCGGGCAGCGGCGTCCGCAGCATGCTGGGCGAAGACGGGGAAAAGGGAGAAAAGGTAAAAGGCTCGCTCGCTCGCTCGTTCGCTGTTTCCGAACGGGATCCGGCGGCCGGGGGCTCGCTGTCGCCTCCCAGCGCTCAGCGGCAGCGGCGGAGCCCCGGCGGGGGTGGGCACGACGCGAGGAACAGCCCCCGCCCGGCCGCCCGCCTTCCCTCGAGCCGCTGCACACGGCGCGCGCGGAAGCCCCTGCGGCGGCACGCGCCCCGGGAGCGGGAGCGCGCCCACTGCCACGCGCTAACGGCCCGGCGGC